>VWZG01001760.1:221113-231117 GCA_013396735.1 Grallaria varia
CCTGGCAGTGCCCAAGGCCCGGTTGGACGGGGCTTGGAGCGCCGCGGGAGGTGTCCCTGCCCATGGCAGGGGTGGCACTGGGTGGGGCTCGGAGGTCCCTTCGCTCCCCGCCCATCCCGTGGCTCTCGGGGGCATGGCTAGGATTACAGCAACGCCTTCTTTTGGGTCACTCGCCAGGGGAACTGCAGCCCTGGGCATACCCTCGGGGGGGCAGCGGCCATCCCATCCCTGCCCTACTCCCGCCAAATCCCTGCCGTGATCCCCCTTCATCCCATCCCTACTTTCCTCCATCCAATCCCATCCCTGCTCCCCCAGATCCCTGCCCTGCTTCCCCATCCTGGAGCTGTCAGGGAAGCAGCCCCCGGAACACAAAGCCAGAGTTGTGGAATCACAGAATCCCGGAGTGGTTTGGATGGGAAGGGACCATGCAGTGCCACCCCCTGCCACGGGCAGGGACACCTCCTGCTGGGATGTCCTTGTCTCCAGGGGATCCAGGGGATGTGGCCCCTCTTCTCCCGTGGTGTTCCCTTGGGATGGTGTGCATGGGAATGACTTCACCAGGTCCTCCCATCCCGTCAGAAACGCCAAATTTTTCACCTGGTTTTCACATCAGGCCTTTCTGCACGGACGTGGCACGTGCGAAATAATCCCACCCCCAAAGGGAAATGGTTTGGGGTCTTTAGGAGAATGGGAGGTTTCCTGGACTATGGAATTATTAAGAGATCAAGCACTGAGCTCTGGGGACCAGGGACAGCACCCAGGGAATGGCCTGGAGCTGTGCCAGGACAGGGTTAGGTTGGATTTCAGGAAAAATTCCTCCCCCCAGAGGGTGGTGGGCACTGCCCAGGCTGCCCAGGGCAGTGGGCACGGCCCCGAGGCTGCCAGAGCTGCAGGAGTGTTTGGATGATCCTTTGGGGCACAGGGTGGGATTGTTGGGGTGTCTGTGCAGGGCCAGGGGTTGGACTTGGATGGTCCTTGTGGGTCCCTTCCAACTCAGGATAGTCCATGATGTCAACAGGAGTTTCCAAGGAAGGTTTTGGCCTTTCCTGCAGTGAGCAGAGAGGGAGGATGCCAAGGAAGATGCAGAGAGGGAGGATGCCAAGGCAAACATTCCATCCGTGGCCTCTCCTAAGCAGAGACTGTGCCAGGGGCATGTCCTGCTGACCCTGGGACTCAGGAACGTCCCCGCCGTGCCAGAGTTCGCGGTCCGGCGATTAAACCAGCAGATAAAACTGCTAATTATTGGAGCGGATTGGACTGCTCCAAACAGAGGGCTGAATCCTTGCGGGGCTGAAATTCCCCCTGGGATGTGGATGTTCCTGGGGTCCTGCTGGGCTGTGCTCCCCGGCCGGCGGCATTTCCATGCTGGTGAGTGCCAGCTCAGTGAATCCAGCAGAGTGCTCACCCAAATAGGATGGCAGGAGCTTTAATGTCCTGCCTTGCCCATGGTCTGGCTTCGGTGGCCCTTCCTGGCGCCTCAGAGCAGCATTTTCTGCTTGCAGGAAAGGGGTTTTTTGTGCTTTTGTTGTGGTGGTGTGAAGGGTCGAGGGGAGGGTGTCACCGTGTTGTTCTGCTTTCCTTTCGAGTGGCTGAGGGTTTCCTTTGGGGCTTTCTCCCGGGATTCACCAGCTGAGGAATGTGGATCTCCAGCGCCCGGGCAACGGAAGGAGGGATGGGGTTTGGGATGCTCTGCTGCTTGGGCTGCAGGAGGGGTACCATGAGCCACAAACCCCGGTGAGGAACCAGAGTGGGAAGGTGCCTTTTCCATCATCTTCTGGCCCTTTTGCACCCTGGCACAGTGTTCCTCGGGTCTCTCCTCTGGAATCGTGGCTCCTTCTGGTTTGCTGGAGCCTTGTCCCTCATCCTTGGGCATCAGGCGTGGGTGGGGATTGCCTGTTTCATTTGGCTTTCCAGAGCCCCTTCTCTCCTTTTCCTCCCACTGAACTGGAAGCGGCAGGAGCTGTGGAAGCCCTGCAGGTGTCCCAGTGCCAGGTGTTCCTGCCCTGGGGCCCCTGTGGAGCCCATCCCTGGGGACAGGCCCTTGCCGTGACTCAGAGGCTGCTCCCTGCTGGGATCCTGCCTGCCCGTGCTTGATACGGGCAAGGAGAGGCTGCTCCGGTCTCTGTTCTCCCTCTGCCAGCTCAGACCTGCTCCTTTCCTGCCCTGTGTCCTGCCCTGGGTGGGTCTGTGGCCTGGAGGAGCCGTGGTTGCTCCAGGCTGTGGAGCCTGGAGGGTTCTGTTGCTGCCCGACCCGCTGGGAGCACCCAAAATTCATCCTCCCATTGTCCACACCTCAAATTCCAGGCAAAGAGAAGTGGTGGAGCCGCACATTTCGCAGAGGAAAAACCCAAACTCAGCTGAAGATGTGGGGATGTGGCAACATGTGGTAGAATCCCGGGATGGGTCAGGTTGGAAAGGAACTCATCTGGTGCCACCTCTGGGTCACCCCGGGGCATGTGGCACAGGGCTGTGTCCAGGTGGTCCTGGAATATCTCCAGTGGGGGAGACTCCATGCTCTCTCTGGGCAGTCTGCTTCTGTTTCTTTTTCCTCAGAAAAAGAAATAGGATCCACTCAGGCAGATGCTTTTCCACCTGCACTGGGATTTGTTTCTGAGGATCCTCCCCACCCTTCTGGAAAACTTGCTGTCTGTGCACCAAAGGAAGATTTTGCAGGGTCTGGTGCATGTTTTTAAAGTAATTCTTCCTGCTCTTTAGGATGATGGAGCAAGACCACCAAGAACTCAGCACTTTGGGAAGTCGAGATCTCAAAGCAGTCACTCCCAAACCCTGTGCACGTCAATCCCTGCAGGGAACGGGGGAGAAGCTGGAGAGAACCTGGAGAGAGAGCACCACCTACTTTTGGAACATTTTAGCATAGACTCCTCTCGGTTTCCTTACGTGGACGGGAAGGACGGGAAACGGAAGCGGAATGGAAATGGCATGACTTTAGTGAAGCAGAAAGAGGCTTCGTTGTGCGAGGGATGCCAGTGCTGTGTCCCTGCGGAGTCACTGCAGCTCCCCTGGGAGATAACAGAGCCTGGAAAATGGCAATTTTACTCTGATGAGCCTTGAAAATGAGAATTTGTGCCAGCATAGGAAGTTCTGAAAGACAAGTTCTTGTTTTTAAGGTGGTGAATTCATTTGCTGTGGCGTGGGAAAGTGTCACCGCAGATGGGGTGTGTTGGTCTGAGAGAGGCAGAGTCTTCATCTCAGTGCTCAGCCTGAGGAAAATCGATACAAACCTACACCCTGTGACCACCCTCAGGGAAAGAAATGCACCTTTGGGCACTATATGATATAGCACAGGCTGCTGATTGATTTTCAAGGTCAAATACCCAACACAAGCACTTAAATACCCAAAGATGTTGTGGGTTACCTGAAAAACATGAGCTCTGAGAAGGGGTTCAGTTTTACATGCCTGCTTAAGGATTAAAACCCTTCTCAGGTCCTTGGTGACCCCCAGCAAGTTACTTTTAAAAGTAGGTTAAATATTTTAAAAGTAAGTTGAATATTTTAAAAGCATGCCGTGGCTGACGGTGTGTCCCTGGATGGAGTGCCTGCTGTAGGCTGTTGATTTACAGCCCAGAGAGTACAAAGCAATTATGGTTATAAAGTGATTAGGGGGTTAAACCTGGGGGAAAAAAAGATAATAAATATCTGCAGGACCTTCTGGTAACTCACCTGGGCCTCGCTGTTCCTTATCTTTGGTTATCCAGAGGGAACTTGCAGGTGGAGCGGGTGCCAAGGTTTGCATTTATTGTTTTCCCTGGATTTGAACAGCCGTGTTGGCATATCCTGTCCCCCACCAGAGACCCACCTGCTGTCACAGTGCATTAATCAGACCTTGAGGAAATGGACTGATACCCAATACTTTGAATGTAAACCAAATTCCCATCAGTTTGGACCATCAGGCCAAACCTGTGTTCATGAGGTGCAGCCCATCTCAGCTCGCTCTTTTGGCAGAGGGACATGGGAGAAGCCTCCATTGCACTGATCCTTCAAAGGCCTTTGTGGCTTTCCAAGGAAGGAAAAGGGAATATAATAAGGCTTTGGGTTTAGTATCTGTGTTGGATAAATTCCCCTGTTGTGAAAACAAATTATATCCTTGACATAACAATGGCATTCCAGGGGCAGATCTGTCCTCGAGATAGGTGACACAATGGGCCACAGAGTGTCCTCTGACAGGGTGAGTCAGGCTGAGAGTCACTTGGGCTGTGGTGGCTCCTGCCTGTGCACAAGGAGGGGTGGGAATTGTCCCCGTGGATGTCTCGGCCACATTTCCTGCAATTCTGCACCGCCTGTGTCCGTGCAGATTGGCAGAAAGCTGATCCTGCAGTCTCCAAAGGTGTGTGTGCTAAGGCAAAGAGATGCCTGGGATCCTCCCATAGGGAAAATGGAACAGTTAGGGAAGGAATGGAGGTGGGAAGGGAGTGTTGGACCGCAGCAGGTTCCTGTTAGTCTGTGTGTGTGGAAATGGTGCAGTGAGGGTCCTGGAGAACCACAAGAAATCCCATATTTATCATCAGGGGAAAGCCCTGTCCTGGTCTCCCTGGTGTTCCTCCAGCATCCTGTGGAAGCAGGGAAGAACTCTTCCCCAGTGGCCTCCCAGCAGGAAAACCACCCTGGAGAAGCCTGGAGAAGGGAAGGCTCCAGGGAGACCTGAGAGCCCCTTCCAGTGCCTAAAGGGGCTCCAGGAGAGCTGGAGAGGGACTGGGGACAAGGCATGGAGGGACAGGACAAGGGGAATGGCTTCCTACTGGAAAAGCGAACATTTAGGTGGGATATTGGGAAGGAATTGCTGGCTAGGACAGTGGGCAGGCCCTGGCACAGGTTGAGCAGAGAAGCTGTGGCTGCCCCTGGATCCCTGGGAGTGTCCAAGGGCAGGTTGGACAGGGCTTGGAGCAAGCTGGGCTGGTGGGAGGTGTCCCTGCCCATGGAACAAGTTTAAAACGAAATGGTCTTTAAGGTCCCTTCCAAACCAAACCATTCTGGGATTCTGGGATTCCAGGCTCTTTGGGGCCTTCTTTTGTATCTGAAGTACCTCCAAATGCCTTTGCAGGAACTGGCAGACAAGCTGGGCCCTCCTTTCCCAGAGTATTTTCAGGAGCAGACAGAGGAAATGCAGGGGGGAGCGACTGGCTGACCAAACCTCTGTGTGCCAAAATCCTGCATCACCCCCACAGCAACATCAGCCTGGAGGGTTCTGAAGCCTTAACGAGCGTGTTTTGTGTTATTTCTGTTATTGATTCCAAAGTAATACATTACACCAAAGCAGGGTTGGGAAGAAAAGAAGAGCTTTCCCTGTCAGACCTCATTTGTCAATCACGGCAGGGGCAGAATCACATCTGCTGGAGGATTTCAGAAGTAAAAACTGCTCAACAATTGCTTGGAATTGGAAAAATGGATATAATCCTAAAGGAAAAAGCTCACTGATAGGAGACCCAGCAAACAAGAGCCTGTAAATAACATGATGCACTGGATACTTCTGCCCTGACTTGCCTGCACACACAATCATTTCAGTATCTTGAAAACTGCGGTAACAATTTAAAAACGTCATTTCCCCCCCTGTTTGTGGATGGCAACCCTCCACCTCCTCGCAGCCATGACCCCTAAATCATTATACTAATGCCTTTAGCCAAACTCCAGCTGTCACTGCCAGCTCTTCCCTAAGTGGATAATGGGAGCCCAGAGCAGGGTGTGGAATCTCTGTCACCCTTCAGGCTTGTGCAGCATGGGGAGAAAATCTTGTTTTTCTCCTCGGGGATGGGGATTGTCACGTTGTACTTTAGCCCTGGACTTTGCTCCGCTGAGAAATGCTGAGACACGTCCCTGGTGGGTCTGGCCCTGTGCCCTCAGGAGGGAGGTGTGCCCGTGCCTGGAGCCCTGGAACGTCCCTGCTCGGGCAGGACAGCCTTGCCTTGACCTCTGCTCTGGAGCAATGCAGTGCTGGCACTATCCTTGGAGCCCTCCCGTGGAGCCACAGAGGCGCTGGCACAGTCATTCCCGTGGGATGCCCAGGGCAGTGACCTGAGAGAGGCAAACGAGCAAGGATCACAAATACTCAGTGGAAGCACCTCTAAACAGCTGCCTGTTGTGGCAGGGAACGGATAAAAGCAGGGAGCTCCTGCGTTTGATTCCTGGCATTAGATTTTTGCTACTTTTATATCCTTCTCTGGGAATAACTCACCTGCATTGAACAGGCTGCCTCTCACACCCTTTTCCTCAAATCCTCCAAGCTCTCGCTGGACACATCCTAGAGCAGGACCCTGAACTTAAATATCCTTCTCCTCAGGATCTGACCTCTTTTGGCATCCTTCTCCCCAGGATCCACCCTTTTGGCATCCTTCTCCCTGGGATCCAGGCTCTTCTGGAGCCTTTCTCCCCAGGATCCAGCCTTTTTTGGCATCCTTCTTCACAGGATCCAGCCTCTTTTGGCATCCTTCACAGGATCCAGCCTATTTTGACATCCTTATCCACAGGATCCAGCCTCTTTTGGCATCCCTCTCCCTGGGATCCAGTCTCTTTTGGCATCCTTCTCCCTGGGATCCAGGCCCTTTTGGCATCTTTCTCCCCAGGAGCAGCCACAAGGGCCAGGTAACACCGGGAAAAAGCAGGAGCATTCCCAGAGATGCTGGACCCGAAGGTGCTGCCCCAGCCCTGCTCACCTGGGCCTGCTCATGTTTTTGGGGTGGGTGGTGTGATCTCAAAAGGTGGCACAGGACCCGGCCACACTTTCAAGATCCCAAACAGATGGAGCGGGAAATGCCAGGCAGCGGGATTTCCCACAGCATTCCTGGCTGAGTACTCGGGCAGCCCTCTCCAGGCTGAGCATTCCAGCTCCTGCGCATCTCATTAGTCTGCTCCGTGGGGTATTTACTGTCACAGCTCATTTGTGTCCTTGCTCTGAGCTTTACACTCTGAGGAAAACCCTGGCAAATCAGGAGGCTTTGCCCCACGAGGACTATTTCTGAGCAGGGAGTTGGCACATCCCTTGTGTGCTCCCATACGGAGGGGTCCTGGACATCCAGCTCCGTGGTGTGCCTCACTCGGCTTAAAATGAACACAGAGCATCAGGATGTGCCTCTTCTGCCTTAAAATGAGAAATTTGGGCGTTCCCAGCAGTTTAGCCCTGCTCAGAAATGTTTTCTGTTTATCCAACCACCCGTTTTGAAAGATAATATAGCAGCATCCCAAGGACATTCCCTCTGTTCCTCACTGCCACCGTGTGTCCACACAGGATGGGTGCTGAGGGATCCCCAAAGCCTGAAAAATAGCTGGATATTTGGTTTGTGCCTGTGACCTGAGTGCTGGGAAGACTGAGGTTGAAGCACAGCTGGATTCCAGGGATTTTGGGAGTGGATGTCCATGCGAAGTTCATGTGGATATGGTGGTCCTGAGGGAACTGGGGGAATGGCCCAGGGTGAGGTGGAGCAGGTCAGAATTCAGGGGGTTGATCTGTAGTGGGATGGCACATGTAAACATTCCCTGTAGCACAGCCTGGGAATGGAAAAGGATAGGGAATGGGGCAGCAACTTTGGGAATCTGTTAATGCTGAGGCCTGAGCAGTAAGGACACAGTGGGGAATTTCAGCCAGGACAGTGGGGAATCCCAGCCAGGAGAGAGGAGCAGGGACCACACCTCACAGCGGGTCTGCAGGGGAAGAGGGAATAGAGGGGAAGGAGAAGGGGAAGGCCAAAGGGGTAGAGGGAAGAAGAAGGGGTAAGGAGGGAAAGAAGGGGAAGGAGAAAGGAGAAAGGGGAAGGAGGAAGGAGGGGAAGAAAGAGAAAGGGAGGAAAAAGGGGGAAGGAAAACAGGAAAGAGGAAAGGTGGAAGGGGAAAAGGGAAGGGGAAAAGGGAGGAGGGGAAGGGGAAAGAGGGCGGAAAAGGTGAATGGGAAGGGGGAAGGAAAACAGGAAAGGGGGAAAGAGAAAGATGGAAAGGGGAAGGAGAAAGGGAGAGGGGAAAGAGGAAAGGAGAGGAAGGGGAAGGAGCAGGAAAAAGGGGATGGAAAGGAAAATGGGAAAGGAGAAGGGGAAAGGAAAAAGCTGGAAGGGGAAAAGGGAAGGGGAAAAGGGAAAGGGGAAAAAGGAAAGGGGAAAAGGGAAAGGGGAAAAAGGAGAAAAGAGGAAAAAGGAGAAAAGAGGAAAAGGGGAAAAGGGAAAAAAGGAGAAAAGAGAAAAAGGGGAAAAGGGGAAAAGGGGAAGAGAAATGAGAAAGGGAGGCGGGAAAGTGAAAAAGGGAAAGGGGGGAAGGGAAAAGGGGAAAGAGGGGAAGAGGAAAAGGAGAAGGGGGAAGAGAAAGGAGAAAGTGAGGACGGAAAGAGGGAAGGAGGAGAAAAAGGGGGAATGGGAAGGAAGGAGAAACGGATGGGAGGCGAAAGAGAGGGAGACAGACGAAGGAGACACAGGAGGAGGAGGAGAAAGAGGAGAAGGAGGAGGGGCGGAGGCGGGCCAGGGGCGGCGCTGCCCGCGGGACGAGGAGGATGCGGTGCTGGCACGGCGTTACCATCGCCGGGCGCGGTGGCGCGCGCCTGTAGTCCCAGCTGCCGGGGAGGCTGAGCCCGACGGATCGCTTGAGCCCAGGAGTTCTGGGCTGCAGGGCGCTGTGCCGAGCGGGCGTCCAAGCTAAGGCCGCCATCAATATGGTGACCCGCAGGGAGCCGCGGCACACCAGGTTGACTAAGGAGGGGTGAACCGGCCCAGGTCGGAGACGGAGCAGGTCAAAGCTCCCGTGGCGGTCAGTAGCGGGATCGCGCCTGTGAACAGGCCCTGCAGCGTAGCCTGGGCAACACAGAGACACGCGGGCTCCCTTTTGCCGCACGCCACACCCAAAAAGCCCCTCCGTGCCCCGCAACACCCACACACACACCGCCTCCCTCTGGCGACCGCACGCACCTGCACCGCATCCACCCGCATCACGTACAGCGCCTCCCCGCGGTGACCACACGTGCCTGCACCGCATCCACCCGCATCACGTACAGCGCCTCCCCGCGGTGACCACACGTGCCTGCACCGCAACCACCTCTATCCGCATCTGCATCGCACCGCGGCACGCTCTGCCCCGGACACGGACACTTTGTCACACGTGGACACTTTTGTCACACCCGGTGGATCCTTCTGTAACACGCGGGACCTTTTAGTCTCACCCTGGATCCTTTTGTCACACATGGGCACTTTTGTCACACCCGGTGGATCCTTCTGTCACATACATACCCTTTCGTCACTCGTGGGCCCTTTTATCACACACATGGACTCTTTTGTCACACACGGGACACTTTTGATCACACTTGGGACCCTTTTGTCACTTATGGACACTTTCGGTCACACACAGACCCTTTCATCCCACAGTGGATCATTTAATCACACACATGGATGCTTTTGTCACACCCGGGACATTTTTCTCACACATGGACACTTTTGTCACACGTGGGACATTTTAGTCACACATGAACCCCTTTGTCACTCATTGGATCCTTTTTTTGCACATGGACCATCTTGTCACACACAGGACACTTTTTGTCACACACAGGACCCTTTAGTCTCACCTGGGATCATTCTGTCACACATGGACACTTTCCTCATGCACAGGACACTTTTTGTTACGCATGGGACCCTTTGTCACATGCAGGACCCTTTTGTCACACGTGGACAGACTTTTTATCACACATGGACAACCTTAGTCAGACACGGACCCTTTAGTCACACGTGGGACACTTTTGTCACGCATGCAACCCTTTTATCACACACGGACTCTTATCCCACAGTGGATCATTTTGTCATACAAACGAACACTTTTACCCCACACACGAACACATTTATCCCACACAAACACTTTACCCCCCACACAGGAACACTTTCACCCCCCACACCAACATTTTTACCCTCCACACAAACACTTTTATCCCCCACACAAACACTTTTACCCCACACACAAAAACCTTACCCCCCACACAAACACCTTACCCCACACACGAACACTTTACTCCACACACTTTCACCCCCTCC
>VWZG01001760.1:231201-283266 GCA_013396735.1 Grallaria varia
CCCCCCCCCGCAAACACTTTCCCCCCCCCCCGCACACTTTTATCCCACACACAAACATTTTACCCCCCACATAAACACTTTTACCCCGCCCACAAACACTTTTACCCCACCGTGGGCCTCTCCCTGTGCCCCCGCTCGCACAGCGCCCCCTGCCGGCCGGGCTGTGTCTCTGTCTCGATCTCTCTGCCGGCCGCGGCCCGCGGGGATTGGCTCCGCGCGGCCCCCGTAGCGCGCAGGCGCGGGGCGGCCCCGCAGCGCTGAGGGCCGCGGCCTTTGCGGGGCCGGGCCTGTGGGAGCGGGAGGCGTGCGGGGACCGGGACCGGCATTGCCGTGTCCGCCCGGGCTCTCGACGGCGCCATGAAGTCCCGCTTCAGCACCGTCGACATCCGCGCCGTGCTCGCCGAGCTGCGGCAGAGGTACCGCCCGCCACCCCCCGAGCGGGGCCCGGCCCGGCCCGGGCCGTCCTGCCACCTGTTCTAGGCCTGGCCCTGGCCCTGGCACTGGTTCTTGTTCTGGCACTGGTTCTTGTTCTGGCACTGGTTCTTATTCTGGCGCTGGGTCTGGTCCTGGTTTTGGCGCTGGTCTTGGCCCTGGCGCTAGTCCTGGTCATGCTTCTGCTACTCCTGCTCCTGCTCCTTCCCCTCCTCCTTCCCCTGGTTCTGGTCCCGGGTCCTGCTGCTTCTTCTGCTTCTGGTTCTGGGTCCTGTTCCTGCTCCCGAGTCCTGTTCCTGCTCCTGGTTCTGGCCCCAGCCCTGCTCCTCGTCAAGGTCCTGCCTCTGGCCCTGCTCTCAGAGCTGTGTGGTGGCTCAGTCCTTGCGTCGTGTCCTGCCCCCTCATCTCTGCCCTGCCCGAGCTCTGCATCCCCCCGCCATCCCATCGCATCCCATCGCATCCCAGTGCCCACCCCTGCCATGGGCAGGGACACCTCCCACCAGCCCAGGCTGCTCCAAGCCCCGTCCAACCTGGCCTTGGACACTTCCAGGGATCCAGGGGCAGCCACAGCTTCTCTGCCAACCTGTGCCAGGGCCTGCCCACCCTCCCAGCCAACAATTCCTTCCCAATATCCCATCTGTCCCTACCCTCTGGCAGTGGGAAGCTATTCCCTATTTTCTGTCCCTCCATGCCTTGTCCCCAGTCCCTCTCCAGCTCTCCTGGAGCCCCTTTAGGCACTGGAAGGGGCTCTGAGGTCTCCCTGGAGCCTTCCCTTCTCCAGCTGAACAATTCCCACCCAGCTGGGAGGCTCTGCTGCTCCTCCCATCCCTGACACGTTTCTGGTGTCCCGGACAATCTGCGCATCCAGCCCCACTCCGAACAAAGGGACTCACTCAGCTGCTTCCCCTTCATCCATGAACAGCAATTCCTCCATCTCCCAATTTTTTCCATCTCTTAATTCCTGTCCCTTAACAGCCATTTCTCCATGGTTGTTGCTTCCAGCTCATTCCGTTAACCTTTCTTTGCTGCCCCCTCTGTCACTGCCCCATAATTTACCACAACTTGCCCTTCTTTGTATTGTAATCACCACTGGGGTTTTTTGAGCCACCTGTGTGTGGGATTCTCCAAAGGATTCTGTGTTTTCCCTTTGGCAGCTTGCTGGGAATGAGAGTGAACAACGTTTATGATGTGGATAACAAGACGTATCTTATTCGCTTGCAGAAGTAAGGACCCGGAATTTCTTTAAAAATTCTTTAAAAATGCTGTTACTGGATGTGTGAAAACTAGATTTCTTTTGGTCTTTAGTAATTCCTGTGGCTTTTCTAACTAGTTTTCAATGAAGTTCTCCTGTTTTTTGATGAAGTGAAGTGATTTTTACCCCCAAAAGTTATTGGGAAACAGGATATGGGGTGTGAAACGCTGCAGCAAATGCTCTGCAGAGTGGTGGGTGGTGAGACGGAGGCTGCTCCTGTGCCAAGCGGGGAATCTTTGGAATCGTGGAACATCCTCAGCTGGGAGGGATCCACAGGGATTTGGGGTGCAGCTGCTTTGCTTTGTCCCCAGGCCGGACTGCAAGGCCACGCTGCTGCTGGAATCCGGGATTCGCATCCACGTGACGGAGTTCGAGTGGCCAAAAAACATGATGCCCTCCAGCTTTGCCATGAAGGTGAGCTCCTCTGCACTTCCTGGGCTCATAAATTGGCTGGAATTCAGGGAGTGTCCTGTCCTTGGAGACAAGAAATTATGGAAGGATTTGCTCTGGCAAATCCTGAGCCGGTGGGTGACTGAAGACAAGGGAAGGGCAAACATGGACTTGGGATCAGTAGTTGCCTAAAGCAGTGAATATTTAAGTCTAGACATAATTAATACTTATCTGGATGTTTTCTGGGCCACCAGACCTTTTGGAATTTTACTCCAGCCAAGTCCTTGTTATTCCAGTTGGACTGTCCAAATGTTTAGGCCCTGGATGCAGGACCTTGTTGCAGTCCTGAACCTGCTGTCCAGTCTGCTGGACTTTGAGGGTGCAGATGTTGCTCCAGGCTCCTAGGCTGGGTTCCTGCAGGTAGATCCATAGGGATACAGCCTAGGCACCGACTCACATGGACGTGCTGCCCCATGGAAATGACTCAGCAGAGACTCTCCAGAGTGGCTTTCCACGGATGCAGGGATAGTCCCAGTTCTCTTTGTAAAATAAACCCTTTGAGTTTTAACTGGCTGCTCCCTTGGGCTAAAAAACCAGCAGGTTTTAATGAAAAAAGTATTAAGAATTGTGAAAGATTTATATTATTTGTAAATATCAGGGTATTATTTAGGTAGGAACTGATATTTTTACTCTTAGGAGATTTGAATTAAATAAGGGGAGTTTGGTGTCACAGGAGGGCATTTCCAGGGGTTTGCAGCATCTCACAGAGCTTTTTCCCATGCCCGGCAGTGCCGGAAGCACCTGAAAACCAGGAGGCTGGTGAGTGTGACCCAGCTGGGCATCGACAGGATCGTGGATTTCCAGTTCGGGAGCGACGAAGCCGCCTATCACCTCCTCGTGGAGCTGTATGACAGGGTGAGGGCAGGGCCCCAGGGGCGTCCCCAGGGGCGTTTCCACCCTCTGGGGACACGGTGTGGCCTCTGCTCACGGTGCCTCTGCTCCCAGGGGAACGTGGTGCTCACGGACCATGAGTACATCATCCTCAACATCCTGAGGTTCCGCACGGACGAGTCGGACGACGTCAGGTTTGCAGTGCGGGAACGCTACCCCGTGGACAGTGCCAAAGCTCCCGTCCCCCTGCCCACCCTGGACAGGTAACTGCTTTGACACGGCGTGTTTCTTGGGATAAACACAAGTTCCCTGGAGCTGCGGAAAGCTCCGGGTGGTTTTTCGAGTGTTACGCGTCGTTTTTAGTCTCTTTTAAGACCGAAAATGTTTTGTGGCCCCTGGGGGTTGCAGGGTGCTTTTAAAGCACGTGATTCATTGGAAATGTCAGCTCTCCATTGTCTTTCACAGGTTGACTGAAATAATATCGAATGCACCCAAAGGGGAACAGCTGAAGAGGGTTCTTAACCCACTGCTTCGTAAGTAATTGGGCTTTATTAGGGAGTGAAGTGAGCTCAGTCAGTGTGCATTATGTCCAGCTGATGCTGAGAACTTGAATAATTTATCACAAAATCACAGGATCCCAGAGTGGTTCCAGTCAGAAGGACCTTAAAGACCATCTCATTCCACCCTCTGCCATGGGCAGGGACACCTCCCCCCAGCCCAGGTTGCTCCAAGCCTCATCCAACCTGCCCTTGGACACTTCCAGGGATCCAGGGGCAGGCCCAGCTTCTCTGCCCAACCTGTGCCAGGGCCTGCCCCCCCTCCCAGCCAGGAATTCCTTCCCAATATCCCACCTATCCCTGCCCTCTGGCAGTGGGAAGCCATTCCCCTTGTCCTGTCCCTCCATACCTTGTCCCAAGTCCCTCTCCAGCTCAAGCAGTCTTTTTTATTTTGACATTTTTCTTGGCGTTCTGCTTTTATGTATGTTTAAAAACCAACAAACCCCCTAAGCCTTGGGAAGCAGAGCAGATTTCACTGACTCCAAGCCATCTGCAGAGAGATGAGCCTGGCCATGACCCTGCAGTGGGGAGGACCTGACAGTAGCTCTGTCAGAGCTAATTTGCAGACCCAAGTATTCCTTTCCCCTTTCCTTGCTTCTCTTTTTCACCACCCTTGTGCCTCTCTTTCTCCATCCTGGTCTCTCCCTAAATAAATGACCGGCTGCTAATTAGTATCCAATCCCAGTGATCCCAGTTTTGCTGTATCCGCACTGGAATTTGGTGTTTCTGATGCTGTCACTTCAGAAGCCTTGGCCTCACGTAGTGTTACTGCTCTGATTATCCAGGCACAGCTGCTTCTCTCTAAAACCTCCAGGATTTTTCCCTTCATTTGCCCTGGGAGTTTGGCTATTTCTCACCCCCCTCCTCCTTATCCACCTGTGAGATCCAGACATCCCTCCTGCCGCTTCCCTGGTTTTTGTCACTCCTTGTGTCCTGCAGTTCCACACGTTGTGTCCTGCAGTTCCTCACGTTGTGTCCTGCAGTTCCCCACATCCCCTTCCCTGGGTTTAACCTCAGGCCAGCACCTGCTCTCCAGCCCTGTCAGATTTTCCCAGGAAAGTCTCAATCCCAGCAGTTTGGCATTTCAGAGTCTTCCATGACTGAGCAGGAGACATCTTTGTATTTCATGGCTGGGTGTTCCAAGCCCGTGATGATCTTGTTGCCCTTCTCTGTGCCTTTTCTACCCCCTGCCCGTTGTGAAACGTGGTGAGAAGTGTTGGTAACATTCACACAGGAAGTGCTCCCTGGATTTCTGCTGTGGCATGAATTCCAATGTCCTGTTTGCTATTCCCTTCCCAATTCCCAACACACAGCTTGACTCTTGTGCTCACTGATCTCGTGTTTCTCCAGGACCAGCTGTTGGTAGGTCTTGCTCCCCGATAGAAACGATCACACACACCAGTAGGATGGGCTTTCCACATGGAGATTATTTTCTGTTGTTCTGTTTTCTGTTGTTTTACAGCGAGTTGATGTGTCAGTCTCTTGTTATTGCTCCATCTCCTCCAGTTCTTCCCAGCTTGCTCCTGGTGCTTGGATGAGTTGTGTGCCATCAGTAGGCTTTGTCCCCCTTCCCGGGCCATCGGAGTGGATCCCTGTGGAGCTCAGCTTTCCTCCCTGCCTCTGGAATGCATCCTGGCAGTTCATCCCTCCCTCCTGTTCCCTGTCTTCCACCACGTTCCAGTGCAGGCAGGGGCTGTCCTGTAATCCAGGGGCAGTTGGTTTTCTCCCAGAGCTTCGGGCTGAGCTTTCCTAAATGAGTCCCAAGCAGACCTTATTTATCCATGGGACCTCCCTTGTCTTTGGGCCTTGTGGGATTACGATGGGAAATCCAAACTGTGCTGGCCCTTCCAGATCCAGTGCAAAGCTCCTTGCTTGTTTTAGTCTTGAGCCTGACAGGAGCTGGAGGTTTTCTGTTCCAATTTTTAAATTCCCAGTGCTTGAACCTGCTTGTGCCTCTGCTGCTTAGGCAAGGGAGGAGTTGGGCATCTCCACCCTGGAGATCTTCTAAGCTGCCCTCTGAGTTGCTTCTTGTTTTGCCTGTTGGATCCATCAGCTCTTCCAACAGCTGGATTTGAGGCTGATTTCTCTGCCTGCAGGGAGATATTCCAACCAGAGCTTCCCAGTGCCCTGCCCTGTGGATGAAACCCCAGACATTCATTTAGTTTTCCTGCTCTTGTCATATCCAAGCTTTTCCCCCTTGGTTGCTTCCTGAACCTGCTGGTTCTTCCAGGCTTCCTGCTTATGATCCCTATAACAATTATTCATCCTGATGGGGGATTTCCCCCGCCCAGATTTTCCAAAGATTAGTTTTGTTTCTGTGTTTGAGAGTTTGGTCTCCCATTTTCCACAAAGGACCCAACTTCAGATAACTTTTTGCTTTTACCAGTTTCTCTTATCCTGATGTTCAGTCCTGCTAGGCATCCCTGGATTTTTCTGGAACTTTCTGGAACAGCATCTTCAAGTAGCCTGTTTGCAGGCAGCTTCACAGCCTTAGGTTGTGGAAACACTTCTTAAAATTAAATTCGCGTACAAATTTCATTGTGAATGTTTTTTACAGATGATCCTTCAGTATTATTTTTTTTTTTGACAGCTTATGGGGCCACTCTCATCGAGCATTGCCTTATAGAGGCTGGATTTTCTGGCTCTGTCAAAGTAGATCAACATCTGGAAAGTAAAGGTATGGAGGAAATAATAGTTTAAATATGATGATTTTAATGTCTGTGTAGCATTTTTTTCCCCCCCAAAGAGGTGAGTGATCTTTGAATCCCTAGATCTGACTATGTGGTTTTTATTTTTTAATGTTTTTAGGTTGAGGACCAACCTTGTTTACATTAGAACTCTTGAATTGTGCATGTATTGGACATAAAACACCAGATTTTTTTACATTATAAATGGTTTCATAATGAGATGCCACCTCATTCATGTAAAAGGATGTTTGACCAGAATCCTGTGTAGGAGAATCAGCCTCAAAGTCTTTATTTATAGCAAACCTTGAGGGTTTGATAAAGGAGCAGCTTCACATTGATTGGGGAGTTATGGATTTGAGTAGTAAAGTCAGGACAGATTTTCCTGCAGTCTTATTTTTCTTGTGTGCTTTATTTTTGCCATAAATCCACAGGATTTTTTTACTTCCTCCTGCATTAATGGGGCTGCAGTAAATCAAATTTGTAACAAATAAGCTCTCACGGCTTCTGGTTTATGCTTTGCCTCTGCAGTTTTGCTTTTATAAAGTGCTGGCATTTGTGTGGGCTTTTTTTCCCCCCCCCTAGAACTTGAATAATTATATCTTAAAAGCACCCAAATCGATTTTTTTTTAAAATTAAAAATCTCCAAGATGTAAAATGTGTGCTGAGACTCCTTTCAAAATGAAAAGTAACTGCTGGAGTGAAGCACCGGGGCTGAAATATTTCTGTTGCTTTATTTTTCTCTTTAGAAAACCTTGAAAAGGTGCTCTCAGCTCTAGAGAAAGCAGAAGAATACATGGCACTCACTGACAACTTCAGTGGAAAGGTGGGTTTGAGTGGGGTTTCTGCAGGAGTTGTTCAGGATACGCTTGTTCCTGCTGTTATTGGGATGGATTTTACTCCCTGAGCTCCGGGTGGGCATGTGGCATAAAAACTGTGCAGCAGTGAAATCATTTACAAGCAGGTGGTATAAATCCTGTGAGAGTTACACTTTCATGACTTCTGTGTGTTCTTTTAGGGGTACATTATCCAGAAGAGGGAGAAAAAGCCAAGTCTGGAACCAGATAAACCAGCAGAAGACATCTACACGTAAATATTTGAAGTATTTCCTCCATTTTTGGTGTTTGATTTATTTTTTTTTTTTTTTTTTTGGTCTTCCTAAACAAAATTTGNTAAATATTTGAAGTATTTCCTCCATTTTTGGTGTTTGATTTATTTTTTTTTTTTTTTTACTGGTCTGCATAACAGAAATTAGTTTTCAGGTGGTAATATCAAATGTGTGTTTTACAGATATGAGGAATTTCACCCTTTCTTGTTTTCTCAACATTCCAAATGTCCGTACTTGGAATTTGACTCATTCAATAAGGTACAGTGCTTTTGCTGATACTGTACTTAAGTGCTTTAATGGACTGATGCTAAAAAGAGTAATTAAAATACAGAGCAGAAGTTGTTAATGAACATACAGAGCCTGCAAGAGATGGTTGATTTTATGGAGAAATGTTTTCTGGGGAAAAGGCCTTTGGGCTCCTGCTGAGCAGGGTTGTCCTCATGAGCTCAGATCCTGGAGCCGTGTGTGGAACTCCTGAGGAAGGTGGATATTGACAGTCAGAGAATCCCAAATGCTTTGTTAGTGCAGAGGTGGATGCTGAGTTGTCTCTGGAGGTAAACAGTCATCACAGCCATTGCATTTATAGTTTTCCTCTTACTACTTTGAAAGCTTCAGGCAACCTGAGTTATTATTTCTTTCAGCGTTGTCCTCCCTGGCCCTTGAGTCATTAAATCATTAAATGCCTGTTGTTCCTGACCTTGATCTTCAGAATTCCCATTTCCTATTCCTGCTCTGCTTTCTGGCTGAATTTCCCTCCTCTCCTTCACAGCACTGATCATGGAATCCCAGGGTGGGTGGGGTGGGAAGGGACCTTAAAGCCCTTCCTATTCCACCCCCTGCCATGGGCAGGGACACCTTCCACCAGCCCAGGTTGCTCCAAGCCCCATCCAACCTGGCCTTGGACACTTCCAGGGATCCAGGGGCAGCCACAGCTTCTGTTGGCAACCCACCCTCCCAGCCACCAATCCCTTCCCAATATCCCACCTTTCCCTGCCCTCTGGCAGTGGGAACCCATCCCCCCTGTCCTGTCAATCCAGACCATTGTGAGAATTCCCTCTGATGTTCTAAACAGCCTCAAACCTTCCTCGTCTTGTGATTTGAGCCCAGCTGGAACACCAGGAGCAGTTCTGGGGCATTTTCTGGGTGTCTGTGGGTTTTTAACTGACCCAGTGAAGCAGCAGGAATTCAGGGCAGACAAGGCTGTCCTTGCAACCCTTTAATCTGTACCAAACCAGCTGCATTTTCATCATTTCTTGTCAAGGAAACAGGCTGTAGTTTGGCCTCCTGTTTGCTTGTGCACGACCCCAGGTTTGCAGTGAGACACATCCAAGTGTTGCTGAACTCATCTCATGGGAAGGCAGATGGAGAACATTCCTGAACCTTATTTTAGCCTCCGTTACCTCTTGTAGGGCTTTGCAGCCACCTCCCTTGAGGGAACCTCCACTGCCTCCTTGTTGCTGGTCTGTTAGGACAGCCTGGAGATTTTTAAACCCTGTTTTCTCTTGCAGGCAACAGACGAGTTCTACTCCAAGCTGGAGGGACAGAAGATTGATCTGAAGGCCTTGCAGCAGGTGTGTCCTCACCCAGGGCTGGGACAGCTGTGGTGGCTGCAGGGGCTTCACTTGGTTCTTGCCATGGGTGATGCCATCTGTCTTTATGGTTTTGTTTTCTCCATCTCATCTTTGAAAGGAAAAACAAGCCTTGAAGAAACTTGAAAATGTCCGCAGGGATCATGAGCACAGACTAGAAGCTCTTCAGCAAGCTCAGGTAGGACACATTTTAGTTCTTAACTGATCGTGGAATCCCAGACTGGTTTGAATGGGAAGGGACCTTCAAGCCCATCTCATTCCACCCCCTTGCCATGGGCAGGGACATCTTCCCCCAGCCCAGGTTGCTCGAAGCCCTGTCCAGCCTGGCTTGGGACACTTCCAGAGGTGTCTCTGCATAGAGACAAGCTGGCCATGATCCCACTGAATCCCCTAATTCTCGGATTTCATCCCAACAGCTGGGATTTTCCACAGCTCCTGCCGAGTGTGTGTGTGTGTGTGTGTGTGTGTGTGTGTGTGTGTGTGTGTGTGTGTGTGTCTCCAATGGACATAACCCTTTCCTTTCCCTAAGGAAGCTGATAAGATGAAGGGAGAGCTCATCGAGATGAACTTGGCCATGGTGGACCAGGCGATCCAGGTGGTCCGGAGCGCCTTGGCCAACCAGATCGACTGGACCGAGATTGGGGCCATCGTTAGGGAAGCTCAAGCCCAGGGAGACCCCGTTGCCAGTGCCATCAAGGAACTAAAGCTCCAGACAAATCACATCACCATGCTGCTGAGGTAACTGCAGGGAGCAGCACCTGGAAAAACCTCAGCTGACACCATACAAGGATGTTAGAGATGAAAAAAAAAAACCCAAATGTCTTTTTTATGGCAAAGACTTTCGGTATGAATGCTGGAATGTGCAAAGTTAATTAGTGAATATTTGGTTGCTTCACTTACAGAAATGTCAGTGCCTGGAATAAGCTTGTTTTGAGTCAGTTCCTTGGATTGGAAAAGTTTGGCTCTTTATTTCTGCTTTTGTTTCTTTCTCCCCCGCCAAAATTTGGCTGGCTCCAAGACATGTGAGGCATCCTGGAGCCTCCCTGTGTCTGCACAGTGGAAAGGGTTTAGGGCTCCTTAGGCCATGTCCAGACCTCATGAGAGAATTAAATTAAGAGCACTTTGCCCTAAGAATTTAAAAATAACCAGTTTTATTAATTATAGGATTGATCACAACTCTGTGTTTTAGGAATCCATATGTGTTATCTGAAGAGGAAGATGACGAGGAGGAGGATGCTGATGCAGAGAAAGAAGAAAGAGAAGAACCAAAGGGAAAAAAGAAGAAGAATAAAAACAAACAGCTGAAGAAACCTCAGAAAAACAAGCCCTCACTGGTCGATGTCGATCTCAGTTTGTCTGCCTATGCCAATGCCAAAAAGTAAGATTTTCAATACACGTGTGCCATAGTAGGAATTTCCCTGTGTCAGCAGTTGTTGCTGATAATATTGCAGGAGGAAGGGCTTGGGGCTATCTGGTTAAAAATACAAGTTAAAAATTGAACTGGGCAGCCTGTCCCGGGCTCTGGGCTCTGCATTTTCTTGTGCCAGCCCCACTGGTGCAGAGTCTGTACCTGTGCCATCAGCTGAATTTTGGGTCCAGTTCTGCATGTGGGGCAGAATGCAGATGTGTGTGGGGTAAGGACAGCCTGAAAAGGAGTGAGGCTGCTGGGATTGCAGGGACAGACACGCTCTGGTGCTTCACAGGTACTACGATCACAAGCGGCACGCAGCCAAGAAAACCCAGAAGACAGTGGAAGCTGCAGAAAAGGTATTTTCCCCTCGGTTTTTAGAAGGTATTTAAAAGCAAAATCCTTGGCATTGAGAGGTGGAAACTCCTGACCTGGTCTAAGTAGCCCAAAGGAGACACAGAAGGGGAAAGAACCAACCAGGGTTGTTTCATTCTTGACATTTAAGCTCACCAGAGGATTGCAGATCCCTGATGTATCCTCTATTTCCACCAGTAGCCCTGGGAATACCCAAAGAAGGTGAAATTATTGACACACCAGGTCTGGGGGAGGCAGGAGTGGAAAATCAGTGGAAATCTTTATAATCCAAGGGCTGATAATTTCAGGGAGCAGCACTGCAGGGTGGAAATTCAAGGGCAGCTGTGCCACACGTGCACGCAGGGAATGCACAGCAGAGTGTGGAGCTGCTCTGATGAAGTTCACAGCCATCACCTACCAACCTTGCCACTGCTCAGTCAGCAGTGCTGTGATTCCTGCTGCATTGTGATCCTGCTTTCTGTCTGAACAGGCATTTAAATCAGCTGAGAAGAAGACAAAGCAGACACTGCGGGAGGTTCAAACAGTCACCACCATCCAGAAAGCCAGGAAGGTCTATTGGCAAGTACAGCTCCATTGTCCTTCTCTCCCATCTCCTGTCAGGATGAGTTTCCACTGGCTTGGAGGTGGAGCTAATTAGGATTTCTAAGCACGGCACTTTGTGTTGGATCTCCTTGCAGCTGCTTCCTCAAGCCAGAGAATCCCAGAATGGTTTTCAGGGATAGTAGTGGAGAGAAGCTGTGGCTGCCCCATCCCTGGGAGTGTCCAAGGCCAGGATGGAGCAACCTGGGCTGGTGGAAGGTGTCCCTGCCCATGGCACGGGGAGGAACCAAGATGGTTTTTAAGGTCCCTTCCAACCCAAACCTTTCTGTGATCTAGAAGTTAAAAAACAGCAAACAAATGAAACCCCAAAGCTTTTAATCATCTAATAACTGAATCATTAAAGTAGAAATAAGCGGGAGGACTTTGTGGTGATGCCACTTACAGTTTCACCTCAAAACATCATTGGCAGTGATGTTGTAGTTGTCCCATGCCCTGTTTTTATGCCCCAGGCACATGGATGGATGTGAAATGGTGGATGCCGAGATGGTTGTTCTCAGTTGGTTACAAAACCCACACGTGTGGTGCCCTGTTAGTGCCTGGTGTTCCTCACGGTGGCTCTGCTGGGCTTTGGCAGGTTTGAGAAGTTCCTGTGGTTCATCAGCTCGGAGAATTACCTGGTCATTGCGGGGAGGGACCAGCAGCAGAACGAGCTCATTGTGAAGCGGTACCTGAAACCAGGTGAGTCCATGATGTGGAGCGGGTGGGTTTGCCTCTTGCATCCTGGGTCAGCAGGAGTGACATGGGAAGGGCTGTCTGCTTTGTCCTTGAGCTGGGCCTCGGGTCAGAGGGGACTCTGTTGATGGGTGTCTCTGGCACTGTGGGGTTAGAGTGGGTTGGAGCAAAGGAGCTGCTTCTCCCCGGGACAGCCGATGGACTAAAAGGGCTTCAGTGCCCTCTGGCCATCGTGCTGCTTGCAGCCCAAACAGCTGTTTCCAGTTGTTGTTGGAAGGTTCCCCTTGGCTGGAGGGCTCTGTGGTTCCCCCACGAGGCTGATGGCAGTGCCCTCTTTTCCAGGGGACATCTACGTGCACGCGGATCTGCACGGAGCCACGAGCTGCATCATCAAGAACCCCTCAGGTGCTGGGGCTGCCGGGGGGCGCTGGGGGGCTGCCGGGGGGCTCNCCTGCGTGGGTGTTCCCTTGCAGGGGAGCCGATCCCACCCCGCACCCTGACGGAGGCCGGGACCATGGCCCTGTGCTACAGCGCGGCCTGGGACGCCCGCGTGGTCACCAGCGCCTGGTGGGTCTCCCACAGCCAGGTGAGGAATGGCCTTTCCAGGCAGGACATCGGAGGGGACTGGGATGTGACTGCAGACAGGGCATCTCCGGGAGGGAGCTGAGGGGTGGGGGTCAGGCTGGGCCGGGACTTGGGTGGAGGAGAGCAGAGATTCCACGGAAGTTTTGGTGGGGTTAGTTCCTGAACAACCCAGTTACTCACCCAGGACTTCTAAAATACAGTGCTGATTGGATTGGAACATCTCCCAGGAAAACTCCTTGTGGAGGAGAGGAGAACTCCTTGGATATGGAATTCTGAGAGCTGTTCCCAGCAGTTACTTTGTTGGTGTTGTTAGTACCTGATGCTGGCCTTCTGTCACACATATTTTTAATAGGATATCATGATTTTTTTATTTTTTTAGGTTTCTAAAACTGCACCCACAGGAGAATACCTCACTACTGGGAGCTTCATGATCCGAGGTGAGACACAAGGGAACAGCACAAGGGAATGTGGCACTTTCTCTGGAGGTCCTGGGCTGTGGTGCAGGGACAGCCACCCCCTCCCTGTGAACAGCCACCAGATCCTGCTCAGCTCCCAAAAATCTGCTGGGGAATGGTTTAGGCTGAGTATGAGGCAGCTGCAGCAGCATTTCTTGCCAAGTCCTGGGCATGGGTTCATTATCTCAGCTGCTTTTGAGTTTCCCTGTTCTCATCCAAGAGATAAAATAAACCCCAGTGTAATTTTTAGGTAGCCTAAAGCCTCTAATCAAAATGAATTTTGGAGGTACATCCTGTAACATGGCTGTTAAACCTCCTCAGGAGACTCTGCTTTTGTTTTCCAGGGAAAAAGAATTTTCTTCCACCTTCCTATCTGATGATGGGCTTCAGCTTCTTGTTCAAGGTACAGCTTTTCCCATCAGCTCCTGGCTTTTGTAATTTGCTTTGAGCTGTAGAAGGCTTTTTTTCTGGGTCTTGCGTATTAGTACGTTCCCAATTACGTCTTTTCCTGTGGGGACAGATCCCATAAAACACTTCTTGCTGATAATGACTCTGCTTCCATTTCCACCTCTCCCCAGCGTGCAGTGTCTGTAAAACACACTGAACATTCCTGCCTCTCCGGGTTGTTATCCCAGCTCTGCCTGGAGCATGTGGATGTTTAGGGAGCCTGGGTGGGCAGCTCTGTGTGTCACCTGACTCTCAAGGGGGTCACATTGGGTTTAAATGTGCTGGCTTCGTTTTCTTGCCTTTTGGTGGCAAAACCTGCTGAAAAGGAAAGGAAAAGCCGAGTTGGGTGTTGTGTGAAGAGACCCTGGGGAGCTGAGGCTGGTCCTGCCCTGACATGGAGGTGCCTCTGTCCTCAGGTGGATGAGAGCTGTGTCTGGAGGCACCGGGAAGAGAGGAAGATCAAAGTCCAGGATGAGGATCTGGAAACGGTTTCCAGCAGTGCCAGCGAGCTGGTGTCTGAGGAGGTGGAGCTGTTAGGTACAGTGGGACTGGTGCTGTGGGTGCTGCCCAGGGTCTGTGAGATTCTACAGGATCCTGGATCACCGACAGGACACAGGGAATGGCTTCCCACATCCAGAGGGCAGGGTTAGGTGGGATATTGGGAAGGAATTGGTGGCTGGGAGGGGGGGCTGGCCCTGGTACAGGGTGGGCAGAGAAGCTGTGGCTGCCCCTGGATCCCTGAAAGTGTCCAAGGCCAGGCTGGACAGGGCTTGGAGCCACCTGGGCTGGTGGGAGGTGTCCCTGCCCATGGCAGGGGGTGGCACTGGGTCATCTTTGAGGTCCCTTCCAACCCAAACCAGTCTGGGATTTTGTGATTCCACGATTCTGTGATGGATCAGTTTGGTGTTTCTGACTGTGCTTTCCTCCCCTCTGTGCCCCAGAAGGAGGAGACAGCAGCAGTGAGGAGGAAAAAGCCGAGTGTGAGGAAGCTCCCGAGGATGTGGAAGCAGCTCCTGAGGATGTGGAAGCTCCCGAGGATGTGGAAGCCACACCTGAGAGTAACTGTGATGAAGGCATTGCTGACCTGGAGCAGGGAAGAGGAAACCCAGCTCCTGCTCCAGAGGGTGACTCTGAGGAGGAGGACGAGGAATCCGAAGATGAAGTGGAACATCCGGAGCCAGAGGGCGATGGGAAGGAGGAGGAGGAGGAGGAGGTGAATTACCCAGACACAACCATCGACCTGTCACACCTCCAGTCTCAGAGGTGAGTGGGGCAGCAGCAATGGGGGCACCCCTGAGGGTCTCCTCAAATGCTGCCAGGGCCAGGGCTGGGATGAGTTGCCATCACTGCCTTCCATGCTCAGCAAGGGGGTGCTCTGGGAATGCTGCCCCATCTTCCTGGGAACTGAGCCCTGAGCTGTCTCTGCTGTGCCTGAGGCTCTGAGATGGGCTCAGCTCCCTGTTGTCCCTGGAGGTGACACTCCTTCAAGGTGCCAGGAGATGGGACTGGGTGGGTGGAGATGGAGAGCCATGCTGTGGGGCTGTGTGCTTGGGAAGCGGTTCCCTCAGTGCCCAGGCTGCTTTTGGTGTATTTGGGTGTGTGCGAGATGAGCTGGCAGAGATCTAAGACTTATTTTGTAAACTAAATCCCAGGATTCCTGCCTTTTCCATTCAGCAGAGCTGGCATTTTCAAGAACTAGGGAGCTGGAAGTGTTCCAACCAGGTTGCCTATGTCTGGCCTGTGGTTGGTGGGACCATGGCTGGGCTGCTCTGCATCTACTGATGCTCCTTTTCCATCTCCCCACAGATCCCTGCAGAAAATGCTCCCCAGAGAGGAAGAGCCCGGCTTGGTAAGGCCCAGCTGGGTGTTGGCACAGAGCAGTGGGAGCTGCTGCTGGGCAGGGTGTGCCCTGACTGCCTTTCCCTTCCCAGAGTGACAGCAAGGCCCAGGGGCGAAGGCACCTCTCTGCCAAGGAGAGGAGGTGAGAGCCAGTTTGTGTTTCATGGAATCCCAGAGTCCCAGGATGGGTTGAGTGGGAAGGGGCCTTAAACATGACCCAGTGCCCACCCCTGCCATGGGCAGGGACACCTCCCACCAGCCCAGGTTGCTCCAAGCCCCGTCCAACCTGGCCTTGGACACTTCCAGGGATCCAGGGGCAGCCACAGCTTCTCTGGGCAAATCCCTCCTCCCCATTCCCTCCCCAAGCCCCATGTCTTGCACCTCCCAGTCTGTGCTGGTCCATAGATCCATACCCATTGTCCATCCTGCATTTCCAGTGTGGGGTGCTGCTCCTGTCCTTGGGGAATGCTGGCTGTGAACAGTTTCCTGTGGGCTGGGGAGGTTGTTCTGGGCATGGGTCGCTCCCACAGTTGGTGCCTCAGGTTCTCCCGGAGCTCCATGGCGTGGGAGCAGGGTGGGAATGCTGCAGGGTGTGAGAGCAGCAGCCTCTCTTGTCACAGCCAGGGGCAGTGTGTCCTCATTGCTTTCCTTAGAGAAATGAAGAAAAAGAAGCAGCAGAACCACTGTGAGAGCTCGGAGCTGCCTGAGGAGAAGCAGAAGGAGGTGGAAACACCGCCCCCCACGGCCCCCAACAGCAACAAGGGGGTTCCAGCCCCCCAGCCCATCAAGCGGGGCCAGAAGGTGGGCAGGGACCAGCGCTGGCCTGTGAGGTGTGGACAGAAATCCCGGGTTTCCCAGATATCCGTGGCTATCTTGTGGTTTTACACTCTTGGTGGTGCTGGTCTGGGAGCAGGAGCTCACTGGGACCAGTCCCTTGGTTACCGGTGAACTGTACTGGAAGAGGTTTGGGATACTGGGAAGGGCAGTGCACGTGGGAGCAGCATACAGGTGTTTGTGGGTGGAAAAGTTGTTTCTGAAGCTGTTGGTGTTTCCTCCTGCAGAGTAAAATGAAGAAGATGAAGGAGAAGTACAGGGACCAGGACGAGGAGGACCGGGAGCTCATCATGAAGCTGCTGGGGGTGAGGAATGGGTTCCTCCTTCCCTGGGGCTGGGGGGGCTCCTTGCCCAGCTCTGACCACCCTGTGACCCCCCAGTCTGCAGGCTCCAACAGGGAGGACAGGGGCAAGAAGGGCAGGAAGGGCAAGACAAAGGAAGAGGCAGCAAAGAAGCAACAGCAGAAAGCCAAGGCCCTGCGTCGTGGAGTGGGAGGGGGCAAGGAGAGCCTCCCAGCGGGAATCCTGCTGCACGAGGCACAGGACCCAGCCCTGGAGGAGCAGGATGAGAAGGTGAGGAGCAGGGTGGGAAGGAGAGGAGCGGGTGGGAAGGAGAGGAGGAGGATGGGAAAGAGGAGCAGGGTGGGAAGGAGAGGAGCAGGGTGGGAGGGTGAGGAGCAGGGTGGGAAGGAGAGGACCAGCAGAGGGAAGGTGAGGAGGATGGGAAAGAGAGGAGCAGGGTGGGAAGGAGAGGAGGATGGGAAGGAGAGGAGTAGGGTGGGAGGGTGAGGAGCAGGGTGAAGTGAGGAGTGGGGTGGGAAGGAGAGGAGGAGGGTGGGAAGGAGAGGTGAGGAGCAGGGGGAGGTGAGGAGCACTGTCCTCTCCTCATCTTTCCCTTGCCTGTCCTTTGCTGCGGCTCTCCTAGCACTGTGTAGGAGCTGAGCTGCTCCTTGTGGGTTTTGGGCATTGTGGAGGGCTCTGTGCCAAATGGCACCACTGGGGGAGCCCATTGGTTTCCAAAAGCCCTGCAGCAATCCGTGTGTGCGTCCTGTTCCCAGCACAGCCAGAGCTGGGGCTTGGAGTTGTTCCAGGATCCACTTCAGTCAACACCTCCCACTCAGCCAAGCTGTAACTGAGCTCCCAGCTCTGTGGTGGGGCATCAGTATCTGGGAGCCCCATCTGCCCCTCCCAGCTCGGCGTGTGCCAGGCACATCAGGGATTGGGAGGAAACACTCCACCCCTTACCCACTCCCCAGTGCTCTTACCTGTGCTTTGGAATGCGTCCAACTGTCTTTGCAGGGAGAACGTGGCTTTTTTGGGTACTGCTGATGAAAGGATTTGTTGTCTCCGGGCTCAGGGGGAGGAAAGGGCAGCTCCCTCCAGCTCTGACTGTCCTCTCTTTGTGTGTGTGTGCGCAGGAGGAGCAGGACCAGGAGCAGCCGGGAGTGGAGGTACATGTTTGTCTGCAGCTCCCCAGGTGCTGAGGGTAGGGCTGTGTTGAACTGGACTGTTTGAACCCAGTTTGTTTGGTTTTTTTTTAAATAACCCCCTTTTCTTCCTGCCCTGCTCATCTCCACATCCTCCATAAAACCAGAGCTGGCTCCATGGATGTTTGTGCCTGGTTTTTGCTTCTGGAGGTGCCAGCACGCCCAGGAGAGCTGGGTTTGGGCAGGAGGATGACACAGTGTGCAGTGCAGGTTGTTCTTTAGTTTAGATGTTTATTTACATGTAAAATTGCTTCAGACTTTTCTGGAGTGACAGGCTGTGGATGTTGCTCAGGGCTGGGAATAAGTGAATTCCTTCAAATTCTTTACTGAAGGAGGATAACGGTGTCTGTCACGAGGGAAGCTGATGGTGACCCCATGGAGATGTAACTACATTTGGGGGTCCCTAAACTAAGATCCATCAAATGATGGGATTTTAGAAATCAGAGAGGATCAGTCATGAATCGTGGCTCGGTGATTCGCTGCCAGTGAAACGAGTGATCACAAAATCATGGAATCACAGAATGGTTTGAGTTGGGAGGGACCTTAAAGACTCCCTAATTCCAACCCCAGTCACAGGCAGGGACAGCAGCAGGGAGGGGCTGGAGGGCATTGCCTGGCTCCCAGTGAAGCCCTTTGACCCTCAGGATGGCGAGGCCCTGCTGGACTCCCTGACGGGGCAGCCCCACCCCGAGGACATCCTGCTCTTTGCTGTCCCCATCTGTGCTCCCTACACAGCCATGACCAACTACAAGTAAGTGGCAGCACTTCCTTGGGGTGGGCTTTGGTGACAGCCTGTGTTTGACTCGGGAACCTTTTCTTTGGGCAGGTATAAAGTCAAGCTCACCCCAGGCACCCAAAAGAAGGGCAAAGGTACGGTCTGAAAGCCCTGGATTCTTTTCCATGCTCTGCCTGGTGACGCCAGTGTGGTTTTCCAAGCTGTTTCCCTCTTCCCTGTGTTTTCACAGCTGCCAAGATCGCCTTGCACAACTTTATGCAGTCCAAAGAAGCCAGTGCAAGAGAAAAAGACCTGTTCCGCAGCGTGAAGGTGACTCCTTCTCTGCAGTCTCCTGTACAAATGTAACAGCAGCAGCAAAATACCCACCAGTGCCATTCTGGGGGGAAACGCTGCAAAGTTGAGTGTGCTTTTTTAGCACTGATGGGGGAAGGTCAAAGAGTCCTAGGACAGTTTGGGTTAGAAGGAACCTTAAAGCCCACCCAGTTCTACCCCCTGCCACGGGCAAGGACACCTCCCACCAGCCCAGGTTGCCCCAACCCAGCCTTGGACACTTCCAGGGATCCTGGGGCAGCCACAGCTTCTCTGGGCACCCTGTGCTGCTTAGGCTGGGAAGAACCATTAGAAATGGAGCCCCAGTGGTATCCCTGGACCTTGTGTTTCTGTCTCGGGTTGCTCTTGATCAAAAATAGCGTGAGGGTGCCTGTAAATGCTTTTCTGCCATGCTCAGTTTTTCCTCTCCACTGTTTTCTAGGACACCGATTTGTCAAGGAATATTCCTGGTAAGGTGAAAGTGTCGGCACCTCATCTCCTGAGCAGGAAGAAAAAGTGATTCCATGCTGGGCATTCTCCCCCCCAAAGTGGTGCAGTCAGACCAGCATCTGGAGCTGGGACAGATGGACACAACTGGTGGCACTGGGACTGGATTGTTCCCATGGCAGGCCCTGCAGCGTGGTTTAGATGGACCCTGCTACCAATAGCAGATAAACATGGAAGTAAATTGCTGGTATTTGGTCAGGAATGTCCTCCCATGCTGTTGGTTTCTTCTTCCTCACCCCTGGGCAGCAGAACTCAGGGTGTTCAGCTCCTCCCTGCCCCTGGCAGGGGCTGGAGTTTCCAGGAGGGCAGCTCCAGTGCAAAACTCTTCCTTGGGGAAGGCTGAATTTGATTTCCCACTCAACATCCCCTTGGCTGCTGAGAGAGGGAAGGTGCAGCCCAGCTCCCCATGGCTGGGAGGCAGGAGAAACCCCTGGGCTCTGGCAGGAATTACAGCACAGGAATTGTTCTGCAAGTCCAAGTTTTTAATTGTTCTGTTGAAGACAGCTTAAAACATGATTTCCCCCCTTCCCCACAGCAGCACAGCCCCTTCCTACCCCGGTGTGCCCTTGGGCAGGGAGCTGGGGCAGCCAGGGCAGCCCTGCCCCTCTCCATGTGCCCCCAGCCAGGGGCTGCTCCTGGGGAGCTCCAGGGGCACGGACACAGCCGGGAACAGGCTCGAGCACTCTCAGTTACATTCTCAGGGCAGAATATCTGCTACCTAAGGTTCACAACTGAAGTTCCACAACATAAAAGAGTTCCAAAAAAACCAAACTACAGCCAAGCAGAGAGCAGTGGTGCTTTAACATCTCAAGGTTTACAACAGTTTATCGACCAACAAGGGACAATTTCCAAATCCTGCTTCTCTGCCCTTAAGCATTTGTGGCAAAACGTTGAGCTGTGGATAACAACAGGGCCTGGCAGCCCAGGCTAAACCAGCACTCCCTGGTCGTGGTGTGCTCAGCCCTCCCTGCACAGCCACCACTGTCCCCAGGGCCTGGACTGGGGACTCTCCACCCCGTGTCTCCCTGGGCTCAGGGCAGCCTCACACCTGCCTCAAGGTGCACAGCCCCAGAACTAGTTTCAGCTTAAGCTCAGGCTACATCTCCACTTGCATTAAAGACATTTATTGCAAACATCTCAACACGAAAATAGGTTCTCTCTAGGCCATTCACATGCAACGGAAAGGCGAGAAGCAACTACCTAGGACGACACAGAGGTTAAACCTACACACCTTTAATGTTTGCCACACTGGGGTCCTCCCCCCGGGGTGCCCCAGGGCTCAGGAGCCAGAGGTGTTGTTGCTTCCAAAGCGCTGGTTGACGCTGTGCAGCAAGTGCTTGGGGAGGCAGTTCCAGGAGCTGGCCAGCATCTCCTTGAAGCAAATCACTGCTTCGAGGCACAGCCTGGGAGAGGGGAGGGAGGCAGGGGGGCTGTTAGCAGGGACAGGGCTGCAAGGGCAGTTCACAGTAGGGGATCCTTCTCATCAGCTGAAAGCAATCCTGCACCATCCTCACAACTGGCTGCTGCTCTGGCAGCATTCCTTGGAGGAAGAAATGTCTTCCACTGTTTTAGGAACATAAATGGGTCTGGTGTAGCTCTGCACTACTTGTCCTAGAACCACATGGTTTGGGTTGGAAGGACCTTTAAGATCATCCCATTCCACCCCCTGCCATGGGCAGGGACACCTTCCACCAGCCCAGGTTGCTCCAAGCCCCGTCCAGCCTGGCTTTGGACACTTCCCGGGATCCAAGGGCAGCCACAGCTTCTCTGCCCAACCTGTGGTAGGGCCTCATTACCCTGATAGCCAAGAATTCCTTCCCGAATTCTAAGCTGGGGACACGACAGTTGGACTTTGAAGACTTGCTCCTTACCTTACGAGAGATCGTGGTTGTAGGGAAAACACAAGGATTTCATTGCTGTGAGCCTGGGAGGGTAAAAGAGAGAAGAAATGTGGTTCTGTGAGTTCACACTGTTACAGCAGGAGCCAAAACAGCCCAGGTTCACACAACCAGATCATGGAACCAAGGAATCCCAATGGCTTGGGTTGGAAGGGATCTTAAAGCCCATCTCCTTCCAAGCCCTGCTGTGGGCAGGGACACCTCCAGCTTTCCAAGCCTTCAGGCACCTGCACGGAGGGTCTCTGGACAGGAGCAAACCATTTCCCCCTCAGGCTTTGTTCATGCACCTCTGTGACCCCCACAAGATCCCAGTGCCCACCACAACCCCCTCAGACCTGCTGGAGTGACCTGGCACCAGGGAGGGGACGCTCCAAGTCAACTTACAGCTTTGGAGTGGGCGAGCAGGTTGTTGGCACAGCCCCCGAAGACAATCACCTCTCCCTCCTCACTGGCACAGGCCGTGTGCCACAGCCTAGAAACACAAGGCAGCACTGCATCAACCCCAAAACCCAGCTCAGCCTTGTCACTGCCCCGGGAAGATCCCTCCTCATCCCGAGGGCCAGGCCAAAGGGGGAAAACCAGGAAGCATTGCTGCTTTAACTCATTAACCTGGAAGAGATTGCTGCCCAAACAAGATGGATCCCAGAACTCCCAGACCTGTGTTTTCTATGCCACACATGTGCATAGCAGGGGTTTTGGTGCTCAAACTGCAGGTCATCTACTCTTATTTGCTCAGCAGGAAGCCAAAACCAAACTGGGTGTTTGGCCCATGCCCAGTTTCCTGGGGGAGCAGGGATACACGGGTTCCAGTGAGCTCTGGCACTGCCAGTCTCAGCTCAGAGGCCTCTGCAGCCAAACCAAACCCTAAATCCCGAGATCAAGCCCAAGATTCCATGCTTCCTGCTGTTTCACAGGCACAGAGCCACAGGCTGCCTCCTGCGCCTTGCCCTGCATGGGGCTCACCCGGAATTCTGGGAGCACAACACCCCTGCAGCTCCAGGACACATGAGAAATGAGGGGAACATCCCTCTGCCAGCCACCACTAAGAGCTTCCACACTCCTCTGATAACAAGTTCCCAGGAAATTGTCTGCCATACCTTGGTTTTTCAGCATAGTTATGCTCAAACTGTATCCACTCGTTCTTGCTGATACAATAAATCCAGGCATCACCTGCAAACAAGAAAAACCCCAGCTATAAAGAGGATTCTGTTAGTTCTGACAAGTTTGCTGCAACGAACACGTACTCTGGTGTTGCACAGCCCATTTCTGTTCTTAAATGAACCACTTAACTTAGGACAAACCTTTTAAAACACTGGCTCCTGTTTGACAACAGTTGTTTAATATAACAGAGGTGTATGGGAGTGAAGAGGGAGAAGTGTGAAGCTCTTATTAACTGCAGTTTGCATTAGATATGTTTTTAGGGCAGATGAATTGCTATAAATAATGGTGTCTCCACACATTCCACACTCCTGCTCTGTGGAATTAGCTGTTGGCCAGGAGGAGCTGGATCACAAGTGCATGGGAGGAATTGAGAAGGAATTCAAGCAATAATTCAAGCTTCTGTGCACAGCTGTTCAAGAGCACAAAGACAACACCAAATCCCTGTGGAATGACTTACTCAGTGGCTGCTTGTCAGTGGTGAATCCTCCAAAGAGGAAGAGGTGATCCGAGGAAATCGGTGTTAAGGAATGCCACGAGCGTCCGACTGGGCAGATGCCTTGTGTGAGTCTGGATTGCAATGAAAACACCCCAAATTACACAGGAGGGACAATAAGATCCCCCTGCTCTGGTTATTTCTCAGGGATCTGCAGGACTCAGCTCCGCCCTGCGCAGCAACCCAACAGTTTCACTTCTTTAGACACAGCCAAGAATTGCAATGGATCAAGTTTTAGTACCCACATTTCGTTCCACTCCCACGTGTCCAGGTCCAGGTAGTAAAAGTCGTTCATCCTGGACTCCTGCAACAGAGCAGGTGGTGGTTCAGATGCTCTGCTTAGGTCTGAGCACGCCCTGGTTTAACTGGGCTGGGCTTACCCTGTATCTGCCCCCGAACACGTAGCCCCTGTTCCCAACGGTAGCACAGGCGTGGGCGGCGCGAGGGGATGGGGTTTTACCCTGGGAAGAGAAACACAAACCCCAAATCAGGCACCCGAGGAGAGGAAAGGCTCAGAGAAACTCAGCTCTAAGGCCAACAAGGAACAGGGTGAAAAAAATCGAGCCAGTAAGTCCTCCTTGCTCTTTTGATGGATGGAAGTACAGAAAACTTACTAAAAAGTGGATTTTTTCCCCCCTGTTTAAGTGTATAAATTTAACTTTTAGCCAAAAAAGACAGATGGTAAACGAGACAGTGATATAATAAATCGATAAATGCATAAATCATTAAGTGTCCAAGGTCAGGTTGGAGAGGGCTTGGAGCAGCCAGTTCTGGTGGAAGGTGTTCCTGCCATTGGAACTGGATAGGCTTTAAGGGGTCCCTTCCAGCCCAAACCTTTCTGGGATTCTATTACATGCTATTTTTCTTGAGTTTCTGAAATCCTTGAGACCCGTGTGCAGTAAGACAAAGCAATTCTTCGGTAATCTGGAGTGACTCATCTCCAATTTCACTTCCTCCAACTCTGTGACAATATCACCCCTTTTCCCTGTTCCTGAATACCTCTGGGACACTTCAAATGTGTGTATTTGCAACCAGGAGTGTTTACTTCTACCCTGACCACAACTGAGCCCCCAAGCGACGTGTCCCAAAGCCTCTCATGGCAGTGAGAGGGACAGCAAACCACACATTTCATTTTCCTGGGCTCCCCGTGAGCACAAGGCCACTGAAGCGTGAAAGAAAGCAAGTCACAGGGAATAAAAGATGAAGACAGATCAAAATAAAAGGCAAATTTCCTGCCTTTGGAGAGTGGATCTATGTAAATGTGTGGTTTAAATGGCTCCAAGAGAACTACTATATAACATTATTGAGCTGCAACTTAATTAACTGATACAATGATTACCGTAGTTATAGGCTGGCTCCAAGTAAAAGTTTCAATGTCCAGAACGTGCACGTGGTCGTTCCACCCTCTAGGAAGACCTGAATTCTTTAAAGATCATAAATAAGCAACAAGTTTTAATAAGCACTGATTAAATATTAGAGTTGAAACAGAAATGACTTCCAGAGTTACTTACCCAAAAAGAGGTTTCATCAAATTCAAATGTTCCCCGTTGTTTCCCTTCAGGAAAATAGCCATAACCTCCAAAAAATATCAGCCTGAAAGAAAACATGGACCAAGGTCTGTTAGAAATCCTGTCCCATCTGCTGTTACAAATTACAGTTCTGTAAAGGCTGCGCTCAAACTGGGAAACCAGGAACTCCTTTATTGCTTTCAGTGTATCTACAGTGCAAGTTTTCCAGGTGTGGGGCCCCGTTTCTTGCCTAATCGACCCTCACACCCACACTAAATCCCTCTGGAGCTGCTTCCCAGGCCTCAGGCTTCCCAGCTTGGATGCAATTCCAAATATATGAACTACCAGGCTGTGCTGCCTGCCCTCTGCACTTCAGCCTTCACTTCTGGGGCTCCCACACCCTTCTCCTGGTGTTTTAATGGGATTTACCTTCCCAGAGTTTTACCTCTGGGGTTTAGCCAGTATAAGAAACTAATGGAATGGCTTTGCCAGGAATTCCTACTGGATTATGGAGTGACAAAAAGAATCTGCACCACCTAATTAAACACCCACAGCTCCAGCCCTGCTCAGATTTAGATCTGAACTGATCACATCAGGTTTGGTAATGATGAACTCTCCACACCAGGAACCTGAAAACCAGCACCATGGGCAATTTCATGGAATCACAGAACATTCCAAGGTGGAAGGGACCCACAAGGATTTTCCTATCTTTCCTGAGTGTCTGCAAAAAATTCCACAGCAGTTATCCCAACTGTGAGCTCTCTCTCCATGGAATGGCCAAAGCAGCACAAGCTGCTCTAGAGTTATACTCCAAAATCACCCCAAATCACCTGGTTTGGGTTGGAAGGGACCTCAAAGATCATCTCATTCCAACCTCATGGGCAGGGACACCTCCCACCAGCCCAGGCTGCTCCAAGCCCCGTCCAACCTGGCCTTGGACCCTCCCAGGGATCCAGGGGCAGCCACAGCTTCTCTGCCCACCCTGTGCCAGGGGCCTGCCCACCCTCCCAGCCAGCAATTCCTTCCCAATATCCCACCTAGCCCTGCCCTCTGGCAGTGGGAAGCCATTCCCTGTGTCCTGTCCCTCCATGCCTTGTCCCTGGTCCCTCTCCAGCTCTCCTGGAGCCCCTTTAGGCACTGGGAGGGGCTCTCAGGTCTCCCTGGAGCTCCCTCTTCTCCAGGTGAGCACCTCAACCAGCACTGCAGGCAATGAATGATGAGAAGGGTGCAAGTCCATAACATTTTTCCTTCAACACCTTGTCTTCCTCATCTTTCCCAAGGTCTGCAATGCCAAGAGCCCTTCTGCCACTTCTGGGACACTCCCAACTCAGTAAAACGACCAGCAGTTCACCCAACACACCCCTTGCTCTGGGCAACCTCCAGTCCTCCTGCAGGTCTTGTTCCAACAAAAAGCCCAGCAAAGACAGGACTTGGGGGGATGAGAAGGGAGTTCCCGTGGAGCCCTTACTTGTTCCTGTACACCCACACCCCCAGCTTGTCCTTGGACGATGGGGGCACCCCCTCACACTCCACTCGCACCCACTGCAGCACCTTGTCCGTGGATCTGGAATTCAACATGTAGAACTGGAGGAAAATAAAACAGAAGGGTTTTTTAACCCACACAGCTCAAAGATTCAGTCTCATTAGTGCTAAAGTAGTAACTTTGAATTAACATGTATTGGCAAAGACAGAAATTAAGTTATCTTCTTAGCTGACTGAAAACATCTGGAACAAAATATGGATTCACAAATCCTTTATCTTTTTGCAGACTCCAACACTTTTTACACAAGTAACAGGGTTGTGAACACTGAGTTTCACCATCCAAAAGCTGAAATGGAGTGCAATGAAGGTGTGCACAGAGTAGTGGTTTTGTCTTATAACTAAAAAATGGTTAAAAAACTGAAAAAAGTGCATTTTTTATGGTATTATCCCTTCTCTGCACGTTACATCCTTTTCCTGGGAGAGAAATAGCTGTATGTATAAATGAATTGAAATGTAAAAATGCCAGAGCAGGAAGGAATTCGCACTTTATAAAAGCAGTTTGTTTCAAACTGTCTGCAAAAATTAAATCAAGCTCCTTCCAGTTTATATTATTTAAATATATGACTCTATATTTAAATCTATAAACTATATACTTATATAGGCCAAAGCTATTAAATTTAAACCACACTGCCACAACATCAGAAAATATTATTAATTGTAGTTGACAGGGTGGGGGGTCAGTCAAAGTTTGGATTCGATGATCCTGGAGGTCTTTCCCAATCTTGATGATTCTGTGATTACCAGAGACTCTAGAGAAGAAAACATTTCCAACCCCCACAGAGCAGTTCCAGATCCCCTCCTGGTATTATTCCAGGCAATTCCCATCTTTGAAAAGCAACAAACTCAGAAGCACAAGGTGAATTTATAGAGTGAATTGCACAAGAACAGACCAAATGCCAGCTCAGGGTGTTCCTTCAGAGCTGTAAAGATTCCAGGGCATAATCCTCTTGGGAAAGGATGGGATGAATGGAGTGCTGACCTTGTTTGTGTTGCCCCGTGCGTGGTGCCCTCCGAAAAGATACACCACTCTGTCCACACACACAGCACAGCTCCCAGACATGGAGGGGGGGACATCTCCCTCGGTTTTGCTCTTCTTCCTAAAAGAACGGTGTCAAATGTATCACCTGGTCAGAACAAACATTAATGGTTTTATCTGGGCGGGAATCTTCCCACATTGCCAGCGTGGTTTGAGTTACAACAGGTCACTGTGGACACTCAGGAATTTTTCACACCTTTGCAGGTGAAACAGTTTATAAAACCAACGCGGTAGGATGGAAGGGGTGGGGAAAAGGCAATTTAATTAATACATGGGGTTTTTGGGGGGAGGAATCCTGTCTGCCCAGCACAGGAGTCTGGAATGTTCCAAATCCTCAGGCAAAGAGGAAGCACCTGTCTAAACTGCAGGTTGCTATTTTGCCACTGGATTTTTCCTGTTTGTAAACAGCACAACCACAAAGAGGAGCTTCCAGTCCCTGTCCAGGGCTGTCCCTGACCTCAGGGAGGGCTGGAAGCACAGCTGAAACCCCACTTTCTGCAAAGCACTGAGGAGTTTCTTTGGCTGCATCAACGCTTAAAAACAACCCCTTAAAAGAAAAACAAATGAAACAACTCAGCAGGGGTTCCCTGACCACAGCTGTCACCCAAAGTGGTATGGATACAGTTTCCATGTGCTATATCCTATCCCAGGCATCCCAAAATACGTCCCACTGGTGGTGATCACACACACCTATCCAGGCTGCCTGTCCGAGCTGCCTCTCCCACTTCACGCTGGGAAAAACATATTTGATATTATCAAGATGGGTTTTGTTTCTGTGAAAATATATTTGATGTTTTCACAGAATAAAAAAAAAAAAAGTCCCAAACCTGAAATATTTTGCACACTTTTGCAACAGTTTGATAGGTGGGAACAAAGCAAGCAGGGAATTCTCTCCCTGCTCAGCCCCTCCGCAGGGTTTCTCCAGCAATTTAAGGATTTATCTAATTTTTTTTCCCTGAGTCAAATTATTTATTTACTGTACCATCTTCCAGTTTCCATGTTGTAGATCCATATTTCATCTCGAGGCAGGTAGAAGTCATAAAATCCCCGGACCTGGGCATTCTGCAGAACAGGCCAGAGGAGAACAAGCAACATCAGAAGGATGCTTGACACAGGGAATTCCAGACTCCTGGGAATGCTCATGCCCCCTCAGAGATCTGCTCACAGGACAGAGCACAGCAGGAGCAGTGCCTGCTGCACTCTTGGGCCTCTCACCTGCACGGAGAGCAGGAATCAGCCTAAGGTGGTGCCTGCTGGGGACCACAGGAGCTCCCAGATGGGTAAATGGAAGTTAAACCTCTGGTTTATATCCCAAGTCATGGAGCAGAATGAGCCCAAATTTCCTTTTCAACTCCCCCACGCCCTGCACACCCGTTTATTTATCGAGCTCACTGACAACTCACCTTGCTGTCAAAATCTTAAAACCATTTAATGCTGCAGCACACACACAACCCCCCCAGCGCAACAACAACCAACCTGGGACCTTTAACACCCACAATACTGTGCTCACAATGCCGGGAAAACAAAAAAAAACACACCATTCCCACGGTGCACAACTCCAGGGAGACAATAATCCCTCCAAACAACACCCTGCACATCCCAAAAGCCATCTGCATGCCGAGGGTTAACCCCGGTGACTTATTTCAGCTTCGGATGCAGCGTGCCAGCTGGAGGGGCGGCTCTCCAGGGTCCCTCCCGGGGTTATTCCAGCGGGGGCTGTACCTTGTGTCCCTCCCGGTGTTATTCCAGTGGGGGCTGTACCTTGTATCCTCCCCAGACGTACATGCAGCGCCCGTCGGTGACGGCCACGTGCCCGCTGCGCTCGGCGGGGCTGTCGTTCTCCAGCTGCTCGAAGCTGTCCTCGGGCACAGCCGGCAGCTCCTCGTCCGCCTGCAGCTCCTCGTTCTCATCCGCCATCTCGGCACGGGACACCGGCACACGGGATTAGGGAATACCCCGGGAGGGACCCCGCGGATCGTCCAGTCCTGAGTGGGACCTCAAGGGAACGGCCTTGGCTTTGGATGGTGATGCGAGCCGAGGTCTCTGTTTTCTAGAAGAACTCAGATCTTACCTATAAAAATTGTAAAAAATTAAGGATTAGAATTTCTTTCAAAATTAAAATCATACCTATAAATAGGTTACTGGGTTTCCCCAGAGAAGCTGTGGCTGCACCATCCCTGGAAGTGTCCAAGGCCAGGTTGGACAAGACTGGGATAGTGGGAGGTGTCCCCCCCGTGGCAGGGGGTGGGATGGGATGGGCTTTAAGGTCCCTTCCAACCAAAACGTTCTGGGATGACAAAAATGGAATAAATTTGACAGTTTTGCCTCCGATACGGTTTTCACTATATTGGGAACTCCTGGAACTTCTCCAACAAAGTCCTTTTGGGCCCAAAGTCCCACGCCGAGCCTCCCACACGCAGCCCTTCCCACAGCAGTTCAGTGCAGGACACGTCCCCTATCCTGCACAAAATTCCACAAAACCAACCTCCCTGCTTCCAGTCCCACCAGCATGCAGAATTCCCAAACTCCAGTGTCCCGGGAAGACACTGATGTAAAGCTCAGGGAATTCGGACAGCCCGAGTTTGTGCAGCCAAGGCCAGGGCAAAGGTCCTTAGTGGGACCACCACACACTGCACTCCTGGGTCTGACATCCCGGGAGCGGTACCCCGGGTGGGATAACCCAGGAGTGATACCCCGGGTGTGATAAACCAGGTCTGAAATCCCGGGAGCGGTATCCCGGGAGCCGTATCCTGGGTGGGATATCCCGGGAGTGGTATCCCGGGAGCGGTATCCTGGGAACGGTATCCCAGGTGGGATATCCCGGGAGCGATATCCTGGGTCTGAAATCCCGGGAGCGGTATCCCGGGAACGGTATCCCAGGTGGGATATCCCGGGAGCGATATCCTGGGTCTGAAATCCCGGGAGCGGTATCCCAGGTGGGAGGGACAGCCCGGGAGCGGTATCCCAGGTGGGATATCCCAAGAGCCGTATCCCGGGAGCGGTATCCCGGGTGGGATATCCCCCCCTCCCGAGGCACTCCCGTCCCATTCCAAGGCCGTCCCTCCGGGGGCTCTCCCGGGGCTCCGATGGCCCCTCAGAGCAGAGCCGGGCCCGCAGCTCCCCAGAGCCCGTCACATAACACCGACAGTATCTTTATACACATTTCCATGAGGCCCCTCGCCGGGGTCAGCCCTCACGCACACCCCGGCCCACATCCCCTCCCGCCCTTCGCGAGCGCCCTCAGCCCTCACGGCGCGCGGGGGGGGCCGGCGGGGTCCCCTCACGACACCTCCAGCTGTCGCGACAGGCCCGTGCCCGGCCCGAGGGCTTCCCGCCGCTCACCGCGGGTCCCCTCACACTTCCCCGGTCCCCGTGTCCGTACCGCTGTCCGGGGCTGTCCCCCGGCGCTGCCCCCTCAGGACCGTCCCCACAGGACTGTCCCCTCAGCCGGTCCCCGCAACATCCGCCCGCCGGGCGGCGCCTTCCGGCAGCGCCGCGCATGCGCAGGGCCGGGTAACGGGGCAGGGGGGAATTAACGACCCAAATTAACGGTGCGGGGAATTAACACCCCCAAATGAACAGGGAGGGCAACTGAACACCCCCAGCTTAACCACGGGGGGCAACTGAGCCCCCGAAATTAATCTGGGGGCAATTAAACACCCCAGAATTACCCTTGGGGGGCAATTAACACCCTCAAATTAACTGGGGACACACACCTGAACCTTCCAAAATTAACCTTGGGGGGCAAATAAATATCCCAAAATTACCCTTGGGGGCAACTAAACATGCCAAAATTAACCTTGGGGGGCAATTAACACCCCCAAATTAACCGGGGGACACACATACACTTGAACCTCCCAAAATTAACCTTGCTGGGCAAATAAATATCCCAAAATTAACCATGAGGGGCAATTAACACCCCCGACTTAACTGGGGGGACACACACACCTAAACTTTCCAAAATTAACCTTGGGGGGGCAATTAACGCACCCAAATTAACCAGGGGGGACACACACATGAACCTTCTAAAACTGAACCTGGGGAGCAACTAAATGCCCCAAAATTAACATCGGGGGGCACATAAATGCCCCAAAATTAACACTGATGGGCACCTGAGCTCTAAATTAACCTTGGGGGGCACCTGAACGCCCAAATTAACCACGGGAGGCAATTAACACCCCCAACTCAACCCTGAGGGGCACCTGAACCTTCCAAAATTAACCTTGGGGGGCAAAAAAATTACCCAGAATTAACCCTGCTAGGCACATGAGCCCCAAAGTTAACCTGGGGGGCAAATAAACACACCAAAATTAACCTTGATAGGCACCTGAGTCCTCAAAATTAACTTTAATGGGCACCTGAACCCCCCTGCATCAACCAGGGGGGCACCTTGAACCCCACAAAATTAAACCTTAGAGGGGCACTTGAACCTTCCAAAATTAACCTTGATGGGGACCTGAACCCCCTCCCAAAAAAATCAAACCTTATGGGTACCTGAACCCCCCCCCCCCAATTAACCTTGGGGGGTGAGGGTTCCCTGATTCCTGGAAAAAAGGGAGGCAGGAAAGGGAGTTTAGCACATGAAATTACAGCTCTGTTGCAACACCCACTCACAAAACTTCCCTCCGTGATACAAATCTGCTTCCAAACCTCCTTTCCCCAAATAATGAAGTTGCACAGATTGTAAAAACATCGAAAACTTGTCAAAATGGACCTCGATTCAACTCTACAAAATTTTAATGACTGTGCTCCTGTTAACTAAATATTTGAAACAGAAAAATAACCCGGTACTACAGTTGCTCTTTTTAAACAATAAATAAGCAAATTTTTGTCTGTTCAGTTTTTTTAAACAAGAATGAAATATAAACTTTACAGGTCCGAAATACAATATACAACTTATTTCCCAAAGGACTTTTTGAGAACAGAAACAGTAAAACCGGATGATGAGCAGAAGTTTTCCTACAGACACCACAGGTCACGCTGCTCGGCACAGGTTTTTCCTCAAGTTCCACAGTTCCCTCATGGATTTTCCTACTTGGAGCACGAGGTTGGGCTCCATCATTTAAATGGATGGTGGGAGGAGAGGCTGCTGGAATGAAACAGTGAGATTTGGTGGCGTTCCCAAAGGTGTTATGTTTAAGACTGGTGGGTGTGGATCTCCCCAGAACACTGTGTTGAACTAATTGAGGCTGATGTGATAAGGCTGGAGGAAGGTTTTTACACTTAAGCCACATTTTATCCAACTGAAAACATTTTGTATCACATCCCCTTCCAAAAGAACAAGTTCGTATGGACTGTCTCCTTAAGAACACAACAGAAATGAACAATATAAACAAATGAAGTCCTATCGGTTTTCTACACAGAAAACAAGAGAGACTTCTCTCAAAAAGGATTTCTTTTGTTCTCAAACTTCACTTAGAAACTCAGCTTAACACACAGTTGTTCTGGAACATCAGTGAAGTCCACTAAGGAAACCCCTGGAGGTGTCCCAGGGTTTCCCAGCCCTCATTCATGTGCTGTTGAGCTGACTTTGTCTTTCGGACTCGGCTTTCCTCTCCTGCCGGTGGGTCACTGCAGCCCAGAAGGTGATTTTTTTCAGCACTTCCTGCAAAAGTTTGGATGGCAAGCAGGGAATCTGGCTCTCCAAGAGAGCTGCGTTCTTCCCAATGCAGTCAAGACACAGCCTGAAGAAGGAAAATAGAAAAAAAAAAAAAAGAGAAATATTGAAGTAAATGGTCTATAGTCTAAGGACAAACAAGCAATGCCTAATTAAAACTGGTGTGCATTAATTACAGATGTTTGTGGTGCACATACAGGGGGATCACACACCCCCCATGATTAAACATTGCATGGCTCAAATATTTCCTGAGAAGGAAATTTGGTACTTTACCTGCCAGTGCAGGAGCACGTGGCTAAAATAACCCTGGGAGGGTTATTTGGTCTGGTGGGAGGTGTCACTGCCCATGGCAGGGGGTGGGACTGGATGCATCTTGAGGTCCCTTCCAGCCCAAACCAGCCTGGGATTCAGCGACTCTAACTACAACTCACCTGAGGAGGGAATAAGGTTGAGTCTGAAATATCAACAAGTCACTGCAGTGACCCTGATGAAGAGAAAAAAGAACCATTAGAATGGCAGTTTATCTCAGCAATAGTGCTGTTCTCTAGATTAATGCCACATTAATTACCACATGCATGATTTAAAACTGGTAATACCTAAGTAACTATTTGTGAGGAATCTGAATTACAAATTCCTTTTTAGTCCATCAGTCAAGAAAGCTTCAGGTGCGGATGCCTCAGTGGTGCATAATTTATACTGGCTTCAGTTACCAATTTGAGCCAATGTCTCAATCTGTTTGTTTGTTGGGGTTTTTAAAATTTAAATCCCATCTATAAAGACATTAATTGATTTGCTCAGAGAGGTCGTGGACTCCTTGTCCCTGGAAGTGTCCAAGGCCAGGTTGCACAGCGCTTGGACCAACCTGGGCTGGTGGAAGGTGTCCCTGCCCACAGCAGAGGGTGGCACTGGATGGGCTTCAAGGTCTCTTCCAACCCAAACCATTCCAGGATTTTCTGATTTGATATCAGTTAGAATTATGCTAATGATAGGATTTATTATCCAGTTTACTGACCGTGTCCATGAAAAGCAAGTCATCTTTGCTCCCACCAAACACCATCACTTCTCCTTCTTTTCCAAGGCAGGCTGTGTGCCACAGTCTAGAAAGAAAATCATAAATGCAATTAGTGCCCAAGAACAACCACCAGTTGTGTGTTATCAGCAAGACAAAGACATTATTTCAGAAGTGTTCAGAGGTAAAAAAATAGTACCTTAAAATATATTACTCCTTTGTTTATAAATATAAAAGGAGAGAGCAATGTGACTATCCACCTCGTGAGAAATATTTTTGTACAGACCAATATATTTTGTCATTATTTGACACTTCTGTACTCTGGTTATATAAACTTTATCTTATTTATCACTACAGTGGAAAATTTTTATACAAAAACGTAACTCTACAAATGAAGGTTTTGCCAAGGACAGCTTTTCTTTTCCTTTTTAAATTTTCCACTGTTTCTTTGATTCAGAAGTACAATTCCAGTGGCTTTCAGCCTGTGGGGTTCTCAGTCCTGACTCGGATCCCTGAGCACTAGAACACCAGTTATCTATCCTCTTTCAGTCTTATACTTCCCCCAAAGATCCCCGGGGATCTTTTCCTCTGTGTCAGTCACTTACATCACACCAGGCTTCATGTTGTGTATATAAGAATATATGACGTAAAAAAGACCCCACGAAACCAAAACCTGGTGTTATAATCAGAGACTCTGCAGCCACACCTCACTAGGTTTATTTTTCATTATTAGCACATCACACCCTCTGATTTTTCTGCTGGTCTGTCACCACTGCAGTGAATGTCACAAAGTGACCCCCACCCAGAGCTCTGGCCCTTCAGAGCTACTGAACCAAAATAAAATGCACCACTAAGCTTTCATGCAAAAGTAAACATTCCCACTTTCTTCATTCACATCAGTCCTAAGGCTAAACTGTACCCCACCTTTTCCCTTCCTCCTACCTGTGGACAGATCTGTCTCTGCCTGCTCTGCATTAGGAAAACTCTGGCCTGGGCTTGGTCACGAAGAACTTTCCTGTCTGGGCTCTGGTGACATCCTATCTCGCAACCTGAGGCTTTTCCTACAGCCTGAGAGTTTCTGTCCTCCCATGGCTGCTCTAACTTACCACCTAAACATTCTGACAGAGCACGTTATTTAAATCACACACATCCTTCAGACACAGCTCTTCCAGCTGCAAGAACAGCATGACCTGGCAATGAAAACACTGGGAATTCAGGAGTTAAAAACTCTGTTCTCTGTTTTAACCTGGCATGCAACACGTTGGCTGAAGTGCAACTGATGGACAGAAAGAAGAACAGTATTTTCTACCAATAGCGAGTCATCTGAGAAGACAATTTCTTAGAAATCACTAAAACCAAAGGTTGAAGGAAATTATTCTTTACAGAACTTAGGCAATCAAATTTGCAGAGGCATCAGGAAAAGACACAGATGAATATACTGTGTATTATTATAAAATAATAGAAATATTTATAAGAGAAGTACACAGATCTGAATTATTGCCCCTGTATTTTAAGTCATAGAGCAACTGAACCAACTTAAACCTTTTCCAGCTGCAGAGATCCTGCAGTAACCCTGGGTGAGTACAGGGATACAATTACGGTACAAGGAAGTACTTCACACTCAAACAAGTTCAATACGCACAGGCTTTTGGCATAACTCCTTTTATCCATGTTTCCAGGAGCCATTCCAAACGCACCTGCTCCAGGTGATCCTGCCTTGGCAGAGGGGTTGGACTGGAGGATCTCCAGAGGGCCCTTCCCATCCCAACCATTCTGTGATTCTGTGACTTCTTGAGAAAGGTTAATGAAGATTTTGGGGTTTGTTTGAGGAGGGGAGGTCCTTTCCTCCAATAATTAGGTCACGGAGAAGTCCTCAAACTCCAACCCAAATACCAAAATCCTCAGGTCATGGAGAACCACAGGACACGTTTAGAGATGAGGGAGCTCTGAGGTCCTGTCAGGACGTGATCCAAAGGCTCTGCTCTCCCAGGACAGGCTAGGTTGTGTGTGCACAACAGCTCCACTTGTATCCCACTATGGGATCTGCCCTGGGATTGCACTTGCCACTCAGGAGTCACTGGATCCTCCCACCCAGCCCCTCTGCCAAGTGAGGCTCTGGTGTTATTCCAGCTGAACTGCAGAGGAAAGGCTGAGCTGCAGCTCCAGGGCTGCTGCCTGTACGAACAGCACAGGCTGGCCCTTCCTGGTCCTTTCCCATGATCCCCAGTGAAAATAATGGCACACTGGAGGTTTATGAGACCAGCCATGTGAAAAGAACGGAACACAAATCCCTGGCTGCTCCTGCTGTGCTTTACTTAAGGCAGCCACTGGTGCCTTCATCTATCAGCTCAGGTATCATAAGAAAATATTCTATGAAGTTAAGGTAGTTTATTTGGCCTTGAAAGGGCTTGAAATACTTTAAAAAAGCAGAAAACTTGGTCTAGCTGTGGCTGTTATGTTTAAAAGACACCCTAGAATAGGATGAAATAGGGAGAAAATTAATGAAGGTAAAGATATTTCAGTAACAGAACACAAGGCAGGAATCATGCAAATGCCAGACCAGAATTGTACATATTTATATCATAAAAGAATGACAGAAAACTGTGCTGAGAGTTCCTGGGTGGATGTAGAGAATGAATTCCGTGAAAACCTGATATGAACTACCTACAGCAAATCAATTCAACAGTAATTATCTAATTAAAAACAGATAATGCTTCAAACACTGTGTTAACAAATGAGGTATTTTACTTTTGAACTCTGAAAGACACATCAGCGTTTTCCTGGTTCTCTCCTCCTCTGCTTCTAATAATGTATCAACATTAATCAAAAACTTCTATTATTCTCTTGGTCATTAAATCCTCAAAGTTCTGTGATATTGTCTCATATAACAATAATTTGGCTGTAGAACACCAGGTCAGTTGAACACCCAGATCTTTCGCCACAAAAACGTCTTTCAATGCAAATAAACATCAACAACAGCAAACACAAATTCAAATTGCTGTATGGTATGAAGGAAAAGAAGGTATTAAAGCAAATTATTCAATCATACTGCATTCATTTTCTAAAATACTCACATCATGTTGTTCTAAAACACTGTTCAATAGTCTAAAAATCAATTAAATTTTTTAAATTACTACATTTCAGCACACATGATTGTGTTTGTATACCTAGGCCTACTCTTAGGCAAGTGGGTGAGCTGTTTCCATCCATTTGTTGTAGTGCTGTGGATCCAGCCATCACCTACAAGGGAAGAACATGCATTAGTGTCTTTTTTTGGGGCAAGAATTACCTTTTATATTTATACAGAGAGCTCTGTGTTCGAAGAACACGTTATACTGGCATAGCAGAAACATCATCACTACATTGAGCTGCATCTTTTCCTCTTTGTGGTTTAACTGAACACTCAGTGCATTAAAATCTGGAATTAAAAAACAGAGTTTCTTTTCTTTTGGATAAATTGAGAAAATCACCCCCTCCCAGTGGATTTATCTGTAACACTTAAAATTATTCTAATTTTTTGTCATGAAAAGAAGTTAGTTTTTCTACAAAAAGAACTAAGACTACCCCACTTCCTATTTAACATCTGTCACTGTGATTTAAAGTGCACAATACAATTATAACCTCTACATTACTTACTTAAAGGAACATTATCAGAACTTAGTCCACCAAAAAGGAAAAGTCTGTCATCTCCTATCGGAGTCAGTGTGTGCCAGGAACGATCCCTTGGTTTCTCTCCACTGATATTAATTCTTGATGAAACACAGAAACAAACAAACAAAAAACCAAATTTGCAAAGAATGCTGAAAATTTACCTGGAGAAGATTTCATAGTTTATCCTAGAATAAGTCTGGATGTTTTCCTACTGAAAAATCAAAGGCTGAATGTTTAAATAAACTGTACATACACGTAGGTAAAGAGTTAATTGAGAGAAAATTTAACGAACACAGCCTCTCCAGTTCTAGGAAAATGACTGTAAATGATCCAAGGGTTGCGGCTTTACCTTTGATGCAAAAGCTACCACCTGTAACACAATGGTGGACAGCCAAACTTTTGAAGTAAATGCCAGTAAAAAGGGCATTTCCCAAGTACAAAACACACGTAGCTTTACTACGGCAAAGATCTGCTCATGGTACAAAAATACAGATTGGAAATCGACTTCGTTTTAGTTGGGTTTGCTTGAGGTGAGAATGTGAACAGCAAAGAACCTGAATATACGGGATATCCCAAAAAACCAGTTTTGGGATCTGTATTTCCTTTGTACTCAGTGAAGTGAAACACGTCCCTGGAAAGCACAACTGAGGATTTATTTGCCACATCTCTCTCCCAAGAAATGCCTGTTTCCCTTCACTGAGCACAGGGGAAGCCCTGGGTGAGGAATGGAGGCATCTGTGGTGCAGCCAGAGGAATCCCACTGCTGGGAACTGCTCAGTTCTCCATCAGGAAGCAGAGCCTGAAGAATCAGAGATAATTCAACAGGGATTGCAAAACCATCCTGCCAAATTTGGCACTAGAGTTGAAGCCAAGTCGCGGTGTTTGAGTGCTTGCTTTGCACAGCTCTTGTATAAGAGGCTTCTAAAACTGGCCAAGGGGCAGCCTGGGCTTTGAGGGTTAAAAAAATATAAACCAGGCACTGATGGGTGACAAAATTCCAGTTTTCATGCTGCAGAAAATGATGCCAGTACCAGAAATAATACAATATTGAACATTTTGAGTAACAAGTCAGTGGAGCTCAGGGAAGGCAAAGGGACTTCTGGGTAGTGGCAGTTGAAATAAATATTGCAGCCTCCTGCAGGATGATATTCCTGGATTAGTAGGTTTATATTATGCAATTCCTTCAGAAACCTGGGCAGAGTTGAGTAAGAAAGAAACCTGGCTGGTTAGTGGGGCTTTAAATAAAATCATCATTGCATTTGGAGTTTTTCTGCTCTGTCTTATTTTTAGAGTGTTTGTGTGGGGAGTCACAGGACTTTTGGAATAAGACCCTTTGTGTTGGGATGATCCCTACAAATGCCTGGGTTCTAATACAGCCACCATTGCTGATTTCATGAAGGAAGTGTGTAACCAGGAATAACTGGCCAAACAATTTATGTAAAGACAGTGTGAGCTGGAGTCAAAAATGTAAAGACTGATTTGATACTGTCCTGAATTTTCTCCTTTTGTGATTAGGAGATTAAATAAACAATGAATAAATATGTACACTTTACCTCCTCTGAGGTGCCACCACAGCAGCAGACACTGAAAAGACTCTTTTTTTTTTTCCCCTAATATCTTAAATCTCTCAAAGACTCTTTGCAGAAGTGCTGGAATAGCTGGACAGGAGGCTCCTAAATTTACAATGATCCAAGTTTACATTAAATTGTGGGTAAACCTTGGGAGCAATTCTTGGATCACAATACTGAGAAATAACTGAGTGTTGGAAAAATGTTCAGCATTTTCAATTTCATGGTCTTTCATGGCAGAGACCCTTCCCCAGTCTGTGCTGTAATTAGCCAACTACAGACACTAAAAACAGCATTCAAAAAGCCATCAGACCTGAAATTCCACATGGATAAATGCACCCATCTTGAAAATTAGGGTGTTAAATCACTACATGCTATGCTTGAAATAGCATCATCAGTGCTTCGGTGCAGAACAGAAAAAGCTTAGTAACCGCTGTGAAATTAAATTAAATTGAAGTCACAATATAGCAGCTGTTAAAATAGTCCCCAAACTCTCACTGTCCTCTTGGAAAAGCTACAGCTACTTAACAATAGGTTTCAATCTGCTACATTCAGTTTTCAGTGTTAAGAGAGGGAAACTCACCTTCCAGACCAAGTCCAAGTGTCTAAATTGAGGCAGTGCAAATCATTCATTCTAGTTTGCTAAAACAAAGAAATAAAATCACACTTGGGTTATATTAAGCAAATAATAAGCAAAGTATTTCAGTGGGGCCTTCCTGGGACAGAATATTACAAGTAAGAATATTTTGAAGAAATTTGTACCCATGTGCCTTAATATAAATCAGTATTATGTGGCAGATGAAAAGCAGTTCTTCTCAAAAAAAAAAAATACATGCAACTCTCAGGAAACTGCCTGTCAGGAATATTTCTAGTCATGCAATGGCACTACGGGGCCAATTTTAGCTTTGAACAGTGAAGAACTATGTGATATTTATTCAGTTCCTGCAAATGTACTTAACTTTCAGCCACAGAATTCATGGCAAATATTTTACTCTCATCTAGTCACCTCATGTTATTTTTCTTTATGTTCTGATCAGAACTCTGTGTCCTCCTGCCTGGCCACTGACTCCTTGGAGTCTCCTCATAGTACTCAGGACATCCCACAAAAAGTCCATCACATCTGTGGTTTTCTCTCTCTCCCTTTCACAAAGTTACTACAAGCAATGAGAAGGTTTTATGACCCTTTAGCCTTTGCCATAAACATAATAAAAAGGGAAATAATACACTTTCCTGTCTGCCTGTGATTTGAGAAGTGACTGTCTGCCTTAGGCTGGGGAAGAGGATAAGAAAGAATTTCTTTGCTTAGATTATTTCCAATGACTCACAACACACTCGACTGACACCTGTGATTCCCCCAGGCACTACAAAAAAATATCTGGGAAGTAGGGAAATGTATCTTGCCTTACCTTCCAACTCCTTTTCTCCTAGGGTAGTCCATAGATCTATTAGAATAAGCCTTTCTCCAGCTGGCAGATCCTTTGAGGCAGAAACTAGGCTGGTCATGTAAGTCAGAACAGGAGTAGTTTTACCCCTGAGAGCTCAGCCAGGGAGTGAGTTTGAGAGACTGCCAAAGCTGTCCATCAGAGCTATGGGAAGTCTCTTGGGGGATTTCAGGAATCAGTAAGGTTTTCAGGATAGCTATGGCCTCCTCTGACCAAGGACTTTGCTGTCCCGGAGAAGGGAACGTCAACCACAATTCTGAGATGCCTTCAGGGAGGGCACCGGGATAAAGGAAAGCACAACGTGAGGGTCTGGGACATTGCCTGAGAAACTTTATCCCTCAGAAGGGTGAATATAACAACAATATGTCCAGCTGACAGCCAGTGGAACAGATCTGTCTTCCACGACAAGTCTATCCATTTTCCTGCTCCTTCTCGTGGCTATGAAGGAGATGAGGAACAAATTATCCAGGCAGAAAGCAAAATGCAGTTGGTATCTTCTGTGCACAGCCAGACTTAGGGCAGGGTGGGAAAAACCAACATTCTGCCCTCTACAACTGAAAATATTTAATCATCTTGGAGTAACAAAATTTGATATGAAGGGCATCTACCAAAGAAAGGGAAGGAAGTTCCTGTTATGTTGGTAATTTAGGTTTCAAGAAGATCCTGTTCAAGACCTCCTCGCTGACTTTCCTTTCCTAGGCATTAGGCAGAAGATGAAGAAGTTTCCAGTTTCCTGGTCCCTGGGAAATCAATGTATTATAATCTTTACATTCTCATGATTCAACAGCTTGACAGATGCATAATTACACCAACCTTCTCTGGAATTCAAAACACCATCAGCTGGACATTTCTGTCCAAGATGCACCCTCTCTCCTTTAACAAAGCCTCTCTCCAACCCTTACGTGGGAAATTGGAAAGCACGCACAGGTATACAGTATCACCACTTGCCATGCACACTTTTCCTTGCAGTTTCTCATGTATTTCTGATAACTCCTATATTTAGTCATTGTGACAATCCTGAAATAACTCTTAAGTGGCTTAAAAGCACCAAGCCTCCTAAGAGGGTTTGCACTTCCCTCTGAGCTACAAGGACTCCTGAGACATCCTGCTTATCTCGGGCACAGTCGTTTACTCACAGCCCAGTAAACATTAACCAGGACCTGCTTTGTCTCAGGATTAATTTTCCAGCCCGATGAAAGACATTAAAGTGGCATTATTCTCAGCTCACTGTTCTCACAGTAAATTCTGCACCTCTCCATTCTGGGTTTGCAACCAAACAGCTATTCCAGCTCCAATTTTTGCCAAGAGAAGGGCTGCAGTTCGATGGATCTTCAGTGACAGGAAGGATAATGGGAAATATAAACATGCTTACATTAAGGCATCGGATGTGTGAAGAGCTGCTGGAAAGACTTTGGTTTATTACTTCATTCTTTACATGAAAATTTTCCACTTAAATTAGACACAAGACTTTCACCAACTTTTGGACTAACTCTCCTTCTTTCCCACTTTCTCCCATTTCTGTTTTTCCAGGGGCTTACCTGAAGGAACTGAGTCCACATAACACTTCTGAGCCTGTTTTCAAATGATTCCTGGTACAATTGATTTTGATCATCATCATCATCTTCTTTTACCAGTTCTAGCTCCAACTTTGGAAAAAGGTGCCCTTTCCTCCCAGAAAGATGAATAGGAGAAGCCTCATGACACTTCCTGGCCCTTTCTGGTTCCTTGTAGAGCCTTTTCCCTGGGAAGATTTGTATTATGGTGAACTAGAAGGAGAAGGAGGAGCAGAGCAAGCCCGTATTTGCTCCTTAATTTATGGAGAAAAGCAAGACTTCATCCTTTGGGGAGGAGTTACTCCTGTGGTCAGGAAATGCAGTGGGGTTTTCATGTCTTTAGCTTTCTTGTTTCATGACTTACATTAATTCCTCAAGCTTCACCAAATGTTCCCTAACCTTTCTAAGTTTCCTTCCATTTATTTCTAGGATGGAAAGTAAATCAATAACAATCACTAAGGTTAGAATTACACTTATTGCTGTCCTACAGAATTAAATACAGCTTTCCACAATTTCACTCTTCTCTGACATGGTTCCCAAGTGGTTTCACTGAAATTTAGCACCTTTTTAAGGTAGCTGATGCTACATGAGGACAAGAAACACATTTTTCAGATCAGAGCCTTCTGAATCCTGTGGTCAAACAGTTAAACAGAAGCCCAAGGGCAAATCCTCTGAGGGCAGCTCTAACCATGCACCAGCACAGTGGAGAAAGGTGAGCTCCAGCTAAATAATAATTCCACTTGCAGAGGCTGCATGAAATGCCAGCTGGAGCTCCAGAGCAGTTCAGCTGCAGCAGGCACAGTGCAGCAACACTAAGCTGGGCACACAGCCCTCGGGGCTCTTCAGAGGCTCTGCAGGCTGAGTGAGCGACCAGGAATCAGTGGGAGGGCTGAGCTGCACGTTTCATTCTTCACATCTGGGTCTCCTTCCCTCCCTAAATGAGGAGCAGGATTTGGCTGTGGTCACCAAGGGTTCAGGTGTCAGCAGACAGGGAAACAACTCCATGGCAGAGGCACAGGGCTCACTTGGTCCATCATGGACAGCCCTGACACATGAGACTTGGAAATTTTGCAGTCTCTTCCAAAATCTCTATTTCCTGAAGTTATTTGTGGACCAAGTGTGTCCAAACCTACAGCTCTCTCAGGCAGAGGTGGGGCTTGTGCAACAACTCCAGAGATCCTGAGCCTTTATCAAAGGCCACATAATGGCAGGAACAAACAGGATCCATTTGGGTTACTTTCTTTCCTGATTGCTCTGAAAAGGTACTTAAACAAAAACTTTTCCTGCAGCTGTGGAAGGAAATTCAAACTGGAAACTGGCTGGACATGGTGTGGCCTCTCTGACCATGCCTTGGTTTGTGGGGCTGGTTTCTGCCTGAGCAAGTAGGAGTAGAAAACTTTGGTAACAGAACTGCAAACGTGCCCTGGGAACAACAATACAGCAGGAAAAACGGGGAATAGGGACCAAAGGGCAATTTTACACTGCTTGCTTTGCCAGTTTTTGGGAATACCAGGGTCAGGTTAGGGCAGCTTTCCAAGATGAAGTTGGCTTATATTCTCTGTAGGGCATTCCCAAATAGCTAATTCCTTCTTTTCTACAAAAACTCAGCACTGGGGGCTTTCAAAAGCTTCTTCACTGTTACTTTTCAGAGGAACAGAGATAGAAAACATCCAGTCTCATCGTCTAGCTGAGCAGGATTAAAAGCCCTAAATTAGCTGTAGGAAAAAGAGCTAAAAACTTAAATTAAAAAAAAAACCAAACAAGAGTAGACAGTATCTTAAACTGGGGGGGCTTTTACTTGCCTCATAGAACCTATTTCTGACATTAAAGCTTCAGCAGGGAAGAAGAGAAAATCTTCTCTGACTAGTACTAGAGAAATTCAAGGTGCTGCTGAGAAGTTTACTATCTCCTTGCTTACCATGTTGGCTTCATGTTTTGTAGGTACAGACAACCAGGGGGGTGACGCCTATGGCTTTAGGTTAAAAAGAGTTGGGAAGAGTTAAGACTATACAGCGACAATCCCCCCTAATTTAAAGGTGCACTGATTGCTTCCTACATAGATAGCACTTCACCTATTACCTCTTCCAGACATCTGTACTTCAGTCACTTATGTGCAGAAAATGACAAAAGATTAAATTGTGAAGCCAACTCAAAACTGTTATTTCCCACACAGTCACCTGTGTTTTCCCTTCTGGGGAGATTATTTGCTTTCTCATTAATATTACAGACAGAAGACAGACTCTTCTTTTTGTAGAGGGTGATGACAAGCAGCATCCTGAATTCAGAGCCCTTAATATCCAGGTTAGGCCAAGGCAGTTTGGATTTTTTCCTACTATAAAGTGATTTGCAATCAACAAAATAACAGCCAAGAAAATAATATTACTGCCAAGAAAATGTTCAATTACCAGCACTCGTCCTCCGAAGATGTAACCTTTATTTCCCAGCACAGCACAGGTATGAGCTGCTCGAGGCTGAGGTGGATCTCCACCCTGAAAGAGCCAAAATAAGATCCTCAGAACATCAAACCTCCTGAACAGCTTTGTTTTTCTAAAGTGCAAACCATCAGGAACTGCTACTAAAATCCCTGGAAACCACATCTTAAAATCTGATGTTTTGGCCACATGCTAATAAGTCCTCTCTGCATAAATCAGAAGTGAAGAGCAAAACTGGCTTTTACTTTTCAAGCGTAGTTGTTTTTTTTTTTTTTACATTTAGTTTCATAGGAGTTTTACCACATCTTATAAAGACCATAAAATACTGCCAGACACTCTTTATGATATACAACTTACTCCTGAGTTCTCAGGTACACTCATCTGGATTTTATGAACCTTTGTAGAATACTTTCATATCAATGTCAGTAATTCTGGAATATTCCAGTACCTTGTCTTTCCAGTTAACGGAGTGCTAATTTGACATAATTTTACATTCCCAACAGTTGTATCAAAGCTCGAACACAAAGCTTTCTCTCAAAACTATCCCCCAGATACACAAAGCTGCATCGTCTTCTAATGTCTCCATATTTCTAATACCTCTCTGAAATTTAGGATAATTTCTGCATCAGAACCAGACTACAGAACAAACACCAATCTAAGAACATCCCACAGGAAAAAACAAAATCACATCAGTTTTTGAATTTTCCACATTCCAGAGGAACTGAGTGTCCTATTTAATGTTACAAGCCTGAGCAATACTAATCATGTACAAATTACTCTTCCCAACATCAATTTCTAGAGCAGAATAAGTATTTAAAACACAGTGAAATCACAATTGTGTCAAGAGATGAGATTAAAAAACACTCACTCTAATTGCTGGTTGAGACCAAGTCTGTGTGGTGGTATCAAAAACATGAACATCATTATGCCATCCCCAGAATATCTGTCCTTCCTAAAAAAGGAGGTTAAAAATTAAAGATAAGTATATTTTATTTTAAAGCCTTTGTGCTTACTGAAGCACACAAACCTGGACACGATCTGTTAAAACAGAAAATGAACTAAAATACAGAATTTTATTAAAAATACATTAATATTTTTAACTACAATGCAGCAGCTCAGGTCTAGTTGAGGGTCATCAGCAACCAGGTATGTTAAGGCTGATGACACCTGAAAATGGCCTCCAACATCAATCACTGAAGTGGACAAATTTTACCTTCTAATTTTTATTGTAATATAATGAGAAATAAGTAGCTTGTCAGTCTTTAACATGTGATGTCAGTATCTACATGCCCTTCAATATACATTTATTTCTTATTAATTCCTGTCACTAAGTACTCTGATCAGTCTCCTTTCTATTAACTGTAAGAAATCATTATGGCAAAGTTACTATATTGTTACAAAAAAGCTGACCCAGGCACCTTTCTGGATAGAAAAATTAAATAAATTAACTAGGAGTATTTGTCATTAGACTTAGGAAACCATAAATTCCTGACTGTTACTTCTATTATGAAATAAATTCTAAGATTTACTGTGAGTTTCAGCTTATAAATATGTCTTCAGATTAAAACAGTGCCTTTGTTCCTGCATTTTGTTTCATTGCACTCCAAGCCCAGCACTGGGGACGTGGAATATGTGGAGCACCCACCACTCCCAATGTGCAATATCTGGAATTTCAGATCTTGGAAGACTCCAATTTGCATTTCTGCTGATTGCTATAAATAAAAGGAAAATCAGACAGATTTTCATATTCATTGAGTACAGTATGAAGGATCTTTTTTTTTGACAATCAGAAAGGACAAATCACTTGGAATTGTGACAAATCTTACCCAAAATGCATCGTGGACATCAAAACAATCACTCAGTTCATTATGCTTCCTACAGCCATAGCCACCAAAATATATTAGCCTAAAAGAACAACAAAACAAGGTCATTTAGTAAAGAACATTCAAATCAATAAGCTGTAATAATTAGTTTCAAGTTTTGGTTTATCTGCTGCACTATTAGTAATATAAACAACCGGAAATATTCCATATTATGCCTGATTATGCAAACCTTAATGAGGTGAAGGTAATAGTTACACCCTCAACAAGCCTGACAAATAGAAATCCATACAAGCAGAGAGGTTCAAGATACCTCAAAGTCTCTATTTCTCTCTCCAAAAGCACTTTTTATCAGTGGTATTTTCAGGCACGAGCTTCAAGATGATAAATAACACAAACAGGACAGTGAAATGCCTTGTTCTTCTCCAATTCCTGCCTTTCTCTAGTGCAATTCCTATGCACCCACTTTATTTGTTGGCCTCCTGTGCACATCTTTTGGCAAGAAATGTTCCCAAGGTTCATCCCACTGACTGCCTGGGACACAAAAAGTCTTTCTCTGGTTTGAAACGAGATTCTCCGACTGAACACTATGGAATAAATCACATTGCAAGGACCGTTACACACCTCCCAGCCTAATATTGCACCCATGAACTGGCCATCCATAAGTAAAGCTTCCTACAGCTTGGCTTAACTTCAGCATTTGAGGACATTTGCTCTAGTTGCTAGTGATCCTGGGAGAAGGCAATTTAGGAAATGATGGGCTGGTGAAGCTCATTCCAGACTGACATTCCTAGGGAAACAGAGTTACTGACAGCATTGTGCAATACACCAAGACAACCTGCAAACTCACCTCTCAGGAAATTCTAATGTTTAGCTCACCCCAAAATACTTTCTTTAAATGAAAAGGTTCCACTCTGCCACCTAAAATATGTGATTTTCTCAGTATGCAGACTATATGACACTCTGAATAAATTTAGTTTTGAATAACCTTGTGTTAACAGCTAAGGAGCTGTTAAAATATCTATAATTTCCTATCTCTTGCAGTTCAATTAGAATTACAAACCCAAGAGGGAGTATCCCAAGGCATCATGCACTTCATGCACAACCTCTTTAGATGTGGAGTCCAGAAACAGAAAAATCATTTACATTTGATAATGTTCATTGTAAATCATATTCTTACTTGTTTATAACAAGTTCAGTTACAAATCACTGACGTGGCACTTTCTTGTGACCACTTATGCCAGAAGATCCAGGCACTTTCCATAATAAACACAAAACCTGGAATACTTATTTCTAGCTAAGTATTTTTTCTAAACACGCTTACTCAGACAAGACAAATATCTAGGCTGTCTCTGTTCTTGCAAAATCAAGATAATCCCTGAAATGCCTTTGCAATTGTCTATTAAAATCCTTGAAAGTACATTAAGTATATTTTATTGCAGGTAATAATTACATTAATAAATATAACAAAAAAGTAATTTTACCCTGATTTTTAATGTGTTAAAACTCAAACCATAAATAATAGATGCATAATGACTTTTTATCTGAAGTCTCACGGCATACCACAAACTTGCCCTAAATTTCCCACTCCTCTTCTAAAGTGGGTTTTTTATTACCACTAATTCAGCTTACACGTGAAAAAACTCTGCTACAAAGTTGTTACACAAAATCCCACAGCAAGTCAAGCTAAAAAATGAGTTTCCTGAATCCCAAACCTGCATGATCTTCACTTTATAGCACTTCCTCTCTGCAATTAACACATTTTAAATATTCTTCATGTGTTACCTGTCCTTATACACCCAGCAGGAAAGCTTGTCACGTGGGGTGGGAGGTTGACCTTTAAAATTGGTGATTTTTTTCCATCTGTAGGTTCCGGTTTTTGTTCGCAAATTAACGTAATAGAGCTTAAAAAGAAAAATAATTACATTTTTTGCAGTGTAAAGGATATCAAAGAATGCAGCACAGACTACACTGCTGTGAATTAAAAAAAAAGGAACTGGGAGTGAAATTCACAATATGAAGCAACAGACAGGAAGAGCCAAATATACCACAAAAATATACTTAGAGGGTGAAAATTGGCAGCAAGTTTCCTTTCCTGATGAGAGGCTCCATTTCACTTATTTTCTAGTCAGGAGTGAACTCTGACTTCGTTTTCATTAAATGATAAAATAACTAATTTCATCTACTCTTCTAATTCAGTCTTCACTTACCACAACAACAGGTAGTTATGTTTNAATTTTATAACACAAATACAATTATAACTATATATAATTTAATTGTAATTATTATTTACTTATTAATTAACCTGATTATATTTGGTAATCACTAACAAAGAGCAGAAATAAAAGTGATATTCTACGGTTAGTCTCAATTATGGCTGTCAAAACATTTTTAAAAAAAGCAATTGGGAAAACACTCGCAGTTCTCAGAAATAAACACAGAAAGTTTTGCCAAAACTCAGTTTTCCCTCAAATTTCTCCTTAATTCAAATACAAAGTCCATCACAAACAGCAAATTCAGCATTATTACTCATTCAAATACAATGGTATGGAACAAACAATAAATCCAATACCCGATTACTGTAGCCTTTATCATCGAATCCCCCAAAAATGTAGAGCTTCCCATTGATGCTGGCCCCACAACTCCCTGACATGGAGGTGGGCAACTCCCCCTCCATCAGGTGCATTGTCCTGCAATTCAAAAAAATACATTAAGCCCTTTCAAATTCAATACAATTTAACAATCCCAAACCACAATTATTAATAATATATAGATTTTAAGCTAAAAATGCAGTTTGGGCCATGGCTAGCACTAGGAACTGATGATGATGGTGGAAGAGAACTTCCAGGTGAATATTTTGTGTTTATAAAGCATCCTGATTTTTCTGAAGGTGAAATTCATATTAAAAGAGCTTTAGTAGGGCTGAAACACTGACTATTCAAAACATGGAAACACTATTAACTCCAAAACCTCCTGAAATGAGAAAATGGCACTGCTGTCATTTTCCAAATGGAAAACTGAGGAAAACTCAAAACTTCTGCTGCTCCTGTGCCCTGCACTCAGCTGCACATGTACAGCTGGGTGTGCTGTGAACTCAGGGAGATCCTGGTTATAAATACAGCCCTAAGAAAATAAAAGTTATATTTAACCCAGATCACTTTCCTGAACCAAGTTCCCGTGTGAGCACAAAGAGCTGTACTGGGACATCACAGGGAAAACAAGGGAGCATGAGGGGGCTTTAGGCTACCCTGTCAACACAGAATACAGAGTGATCCATGGACTTCAGGGGAAAAAAGGACAAGAAAAAAGGGGAAAAAGTGGGAGGAAAGGGGAAAAAGAAAGGGGAAGGACGAAAAGAGGGAAAAAAGGAAGAAGAGAAAAGAGGGGAGAAGGGAAAAGAAGCAAAACGGGGAAGTTATGAGTTATTTTTGAGTTGCATTGTATTAAGCAATTAAGTAATGACAAAAAAATACATAATTGTAAATAGATTAAAAACCCAACTGTTCAGCATTTAACTGTTCTTTCTAACATAAAAGTTAACGTATGAAGAACCGAGCCAAAACAAACTCCAAAACAAATGCACCTGTTTCAACAGAGCCTTAAGTTGACCATTTCAAACATTGCCTTGAACATAATAATTAGACTTCAGGAATGAATGCGTTTCCTGGAGTTAATTTGCAGGCACATAGGTCTGTTCTTCAGTCCTTACATTAAACAACTGCTATTTAAACTCAGGGAGCATGGCCAGTAATTCATGTCACTGAAAGCTTTTCACTGCAGGTAATTGTCATCAATGCAAAGATCAACTTTATACATTAATTAAATAAAAATTATCCAACTTGCCATAACCCACTGTCCATTTCATAGATCCAGAGCTCGTCATTAGGCAGATAAACTTCATTTTCTTCAATTGACTAAAGTGGAAAAGAAATGTGCAAATGGTAAGTCAATTATCCCTTACATACCACACGTTTTAACATGAAATGCCAAAGCATGTTACTAAGCAACACAGAATAATCTTAAGGAAATAATCTATCAGAGCATAAAAGTCATTACTGCTCTGATCATCACAATTTTAAACTAATTTATTATGGAAATAAAGAACTTAATTCCTCATTAAAGGCAAAGGTTGACCAACTTAATGTTTTGTCAAAAAACATGTGTAACAATATAAACCAGATTTGGAGCTCCTGTACTAAAATTCATTATCTTTTGTTTGGGGAGATACTTTTAATTAGGAGGCAATTCTTGGCATCATGGGGAAGTGTAAAATAAAAAATGGAATATAAAAAGGGAATAGGAAAGCACAACAAGTTGCTTGCGGCAGGTGAAAGAAGGAACTTGAAAGAACAAAATGTCAAATATAAAGGAGAAAATTAATTTCTCCGTGGAAAAAAACAAAGAGTCCTGAACAGAGGTCATTAATAAAGAAAAACGATTTAGGAAATAATGCTGAGGAAGAACAACAAACAGGAGAAGGAAGCCCAAAAGAATTCAGTGCTCATGCTGAGTAACAACCACAACATTAATTACTGCCTTGGCATTAGAAAGAAATTAAAGACAGAGAGGGAATAAGCAGCCAGAGCCAGTAAATAAACAAATAAATCAAAAGTGAATCAAAATTAAATGAATGTGAAGAAGTTAAGTACAAAACTGAAATTTAATTATCAATAATTTAGTTACTGATATTGATCACATGCCTTCAAATGATACTTTATTCTGACTTTCTCAATTTGAGAGGTGCCAACCAGGCAGGTACACCCTATTTTGGGTACCTTTGCCCTGCCACGTGCCTCTCCTGTTCCGCACTCCTGGTAGCTCCTGACACAGGCACAGGGTGACTCAGTTTAATCTGGCTATGTCAGAGGTCGAGCGTTTGCTCCAGAACCAGCCCTGAGCAAACACATCGATGCCAAAAATAAGCTTGTTGGGCAGCAGTGCACCAGCAACAAGTTAAAAATGATTTATCTGTGTGAAGCGCTGCTTAAAGAGCAGCTATTTTCACCATATTCTCAACAACAACAAAAAAAATTACTAAAAGCTTTTGCAAATCTTACCTGCAAAACTTAAAACACGTTGTCTGTTTTGAATGTGCCACAAAGCCACAATTTTTTGTTATAAAACTTTAGAAAACATTTTGCTCACCAGTCCACCCTCAGTTTTAAACACCAGAGCGCTGAAAACTAACAGTAATTACTGGTGATTTAGGTGATACATTGTTATACAGAGTATTACGAAGTTTAAATCCAGGAGACTCCAACTAGACTTCTTTGCTTGACTATGGAAGGCCAACGTTTGCACATTTAAAAGCTACCTTAACCCACGAAAATTACGGATAGAAGAATACTAAACATATTAATAGAAGTACAGCTTCCACCCCATGGAGACAAAGAAGAACACCAAGCACAGGTGTTTTCACATTTTGTGGCCAACACGCATGGCCAATAAAACAAAATGGATGTATTTAACATTGTATCACTCACAGCTCTCGTTTGAGAATCCACAGAGCTAAAACCCAAGGATTTACTCAGGACAGAACCCGAACTGATCTTTCAGTGAAAAGAAATAAAAATGTGGGTTTTAGCCTGCCACCAGCCTGAGGCGGCTGTCACTTTGAAGTGACCAGGTGGCCATCACCTGGTCACTCTGAGGCAACCAGGTGCCCATCATTGACCAGGTGACTGCCACTGGGGTAGGAATCCTCCCCTGTGAGGGTAAATGACTGTCACTCTAAGGTGACCAGGTGACCATCACTAACCAGGTGATTGTCACTCTGAGGCGACCAGCAGTGCTTCCTGAGGGAGCAAAACATGCTGCACACACAACACAACTACTAACAAACAAAAATCGCGGGGAACTCGGGAAGAGGAACACGAATGACACACCGGGGGAAAAAAACCCGGCAGGAGCGACGGGCCGAGGGAAGCGGGAGGCGCCCTCAGAGCGCCGCGGCGGGGCAGGGCAGGGAAGCGAAGCGGCTCCTCCAGCCTTTCCCCACACGTGCCCCTAACGGAGGCGACTGGGGACAAGGGAAGGAGGGCGGCGGTGGCGGACAGCGAGGGGACATGGCGGGGAAAGGGCGGGAAGGGGTGTGAGGGGCCGGAGCGGTGTGAGGGGACCGGGGAGGGACGTGAGAGGGGACCGGGGAGGGACGTGTGAGGGGCCGAGCGGTGTGAGGG
>VWZG01001760.1:288460-303433 GCA_013396735.1 Grallaria varia
TGGTACCGCTCTGGACTGGGGTGGTACCGCTCTGGACTGGGATGGTACCGCTCTGGACTAGGATGGTACCACTCCGGGCCGGGATGGTACCGCTCTGGGACGGGGATGGTACCGCTCTGGACTGGGGTGGTACCGCTCTGGGACGGGGATGGTACCGCTCTGGACTGGAGCGGTACCGCTCTGGACTGGGGTGGTACCGCTCTGGACAGGGATGGTACCGCTCTGGACAGGGATGGTACCCCTCCAGGACTGGGCTGGTACTGCTCCAGGACTGGGCTGGCACTCCTCCGGGCCCTGCTCTTCTGGGCGCTGCTCAGGCCCAGAGTCTGGAGTTTCAGGATGGGTTTGGGGCAGCTCCTCCTCGGGATGTGGTGGTGCCTTTCCCTCCTCTTCCTTGCCTCACTGAGGCCTCTGGAGTCTCCTCCAAAGCCCTGTGCTTTTGCCTGTCCTGCTGCTGTGGGCCTCTTCCCTCCATGCATCCCTCCTTACATGTGTCCCTCCATCCCTCCATTCCTCCATGCATCCCTCCCTCCTTCCATGCATCCCTCCCTCTATGCATCCCTCCCTCCTTCCATGCATCCCTCTCCCTCTATGCATCTCTCCATCCCTCCCTGTATTCCTCCTTCCCTCCCTCCCTGCCTCCATATATCCCTCCCTCCATGCATCTCTCCCTCCCTCCCTGTATCCCTCCCTGGGTCCCTCCCTCCATGCATCTCTCCCTCCCTCCATGCATCTCTCCCTCCCTCCATGCATCTCTTCCTCCCTCTCTCCCTGCATCCCTCCATCCCTCCCCACCGTGACCTGACCCACCGCAGCACTCACTGTTGGTACCACCAGAAGCTGCCCCTGTGCCCCCTTGGAGCCCTTCCTGATGCCGGTGCTGGGTGTTTGGTTGGGTTGTATCGTCTGACACTCTCCCTGACAACTCTGGGTACTCGCCAGTCCTGTGTTCAGCATCCCTTGCTAGAAGAAGAAATGGTACTTGCAAAGGCTGAAATGGCATTTCCAAAGGAGAAAATGGCATTTCCAAAGGCAGAAACGGTGTATTTCCAAATATAATAGTGTGTATTATTTGGAGATGGCAAGGTCCATGAGCAGTGATATCTGCTTGCAGTGGAAGATGTCATGATTTATAGGACAGCCAGGGGCTCCATCGCTCCTATTTTCCCTTTCCAGCTTGTGTGTTACCATTAGTTCCATTCTGTTTCTGTCGCGGGTGGGATATGATTATTTTGGGCAGTGTCCTGGTGCTTTCATCAGCGAGGAGCCCACGTCCAGAGCTCCCGACTCCACAGCTCCATGAACCGAGACATTTCGAAGGTCAGGCTGATACCCAAAACACCAGTTTGGTTGGCCAACAGATGACATTAAGAAGAAAATTGCTATCTTTAACTGCAAGACTGTAGTTTAAGGATGAGGGAAGCACTGGGTTTCTAATTCTTGTGTTATTTAGAATTAAAATAATGCCAGTCCCAGAGATACTGATAAACTGGAGTGGGTCCTGTGGGACCTGTTAAGGTGGTCACAGGTTGGAGGCCGTGGTGTCTAAGGGAAACAGGAAGAGCTGGAAGATCTGCTCTGGTGAGACCCCACCTGCAGAGCTGCCTCCAGCCCTGGAGCTTCCAACAGCAGAAGGACATGGAGCTGCTGGAGCAAGTCCAGAGGGGGCCCCGGAGATGCCCCAGGGCTGGAGCCCCTCTGCTCTGGAGCCAGGCTGGGAGAGCTGGGAGGGCTCACCTGGAGAAGAGAAGGATCCAGGGAGACCTGAGAGCCCCTTCCAGTGCCTAAAGGGGCTCCAGGAGAGCTGGAGAGGGACTGGGGACAAGGCATGGAGGGACAGGACAAGGCGAATGGCTCACTGGAGACTTGGCTCGTTTGGGCCCTGCTTTCATTACAAGTTTGGACCAGATGGTCTCCAGAGTCCCTTCCAACGTGGACTGGATTGTATGGAGCTGAGGTTCTCCGTATCCACATCTCACACTCAATCTTTTCAATCCCAATGAGTTTTTTCCTTTGCCTTAAACTAGTACACTATAAGCATTACTAATTATTTCTACTTTTTTAAACCACAAGCTATGTAGTGATAATTTGCACACGGGGAAATATCAGCACAGTTCGTATAAACTACGGAATATTAATTGCTTTTTGTGCTTTCTCCTTTTGAATTAGGGATGCTCTGAAATATCTCGCTGAAGCTTTTCAGTCCGTCAGTGAAGCAGAACTTGAGGATGTAATTGAAAATGTCATTGATGCCGTTGAAAAACAGCCTTGTGAGTAAACAATTTCTTAAGCAAGTTTATCTGGCACTTATATTGTTATTTAGACAGAGCTACTGGCAGCAGAGGCACTGAGGTATAATTGGGCTGTAATGGGCTGATTGAGATAAATGTATTTGTTGATTTTTTGTTTTCTTAAATACTGAAGTTTGCAGTGTCAGCAAAAGACATTTATGCCAGTCAAAAAGTTGGCAACCTGGTACATCCTGACTTTTCCAAAAGAGGTAAAATTTTTCAATGTCAGTTACTAAAAGTTTCTATGGACATCTTTGTACTTGAAACTATCATTTTAAATATTAAAATGGAGAGAGATGGATTAATATTGAAATGAAGAGATGAGTAAGAGCGTGGGGTGACAGGACAAGGGGAAATGGCTTCAAATTGAAAGAGAGTAGGTTTGGATTGAATACTGGGAAGGAATTCTTGGCTGGGAGGGTGGGCCGGCCCTGGCACAGGGTGGGCAGAGAAGCTGTGGCTGCCCCTGGATCCCTGGAAGTGTCCAAGGCCAGGTTGGATGGGGCTTGGAGCAACAGGAGTTGTAGCACCTTTAGTTAAAGGATGTGACTGACAGAGGATGCCTGACATGTGTGTTTACTGATCAGTGCTCCTGAGAACTAAGAAACATGGGCTCAGTTCCCTTTTTTGGCCAAGGACATTCAAATCCATATAAATATGATCTGAAATAAAACCTAGGCCTTAGGTGAGTTCAGGAAGCCATCCCGGCCTATCCTATTTATACCTCATTAAATCCAGAGGGGCACATGCTTGTTCTATTAGTGTTCACAAATATTTTTAATTTCAATTATCAGTTTAAATCCACACAGACAACATTGTGCCTATCTCCAAAATTGTGTTGGAATACTTCCTTATGACAGCAATCCGTGTGATAATGTTCTGGAACAAAATTAACCTCCAGGATGTGAAAGCTCAGCTCTTCACACATTTGTAGTACATTTGGCAGCTTTGCATAAACTATAATTGTCTTGTTCTTCATGGTTAGGAAATTAATGGTGGGCACAGTGTGTTTTTGCTAGAAAATATGTCCTTTTGGTGACAATATTAAGTGATCCATTTGCAAACACTGGGTGTCATTAGCTTACAGAAGATGTGCTTATTTGTGTAATAGATTCCTCTGACGAGACTCAACCATTTAACGTGAAATATTCAAGAGCCACTTCCTCGGTGCATTCCACAGGCTGCAGTTTTAATCCTTGGAATTTTTCTTTCCAGTGTCATCCAACATGATTGAGCTGCCCACAGTGGAAACAGCTGTCCAGGAATGCAGCCGGGCCCCGGATGAAACCATGTAGGGTGACACCGTGTGTTGGAGTTCAGGTTCACGGCTGAGCAGCTCCTGAGTTCTCCTCAGGAAATCAGTGTCAGGTGTTTTCTGCAGTGCTGCACATGCAGGGACTGCTTTGTACTTCTGTCTCCCCGGGGCTGCCTGTGCATCTTTGTGATGTTCCTCCTCGGAGGGTTTGTTCTCATGGATTGGCCTCCAGGGGATTCTGAGTGTAATCTGCCATTCTGGAATGCAGATGCTGTGGTTGTGTGTGACGTGTGGCACAGGTTGAATATTAACCAACGCTTCTGTTCATGTCTTTATTTGCTGTGCTCTGAGGAAAATTATCTCAGGGTTTTTTTGTGCCTTTCTTTTCTTGAGAGCACTAGGAAAAGTTTTCCTCTGTGGTGCTTGTTACTGCTTTTTTTCTATAGTTTTCTGATATCCTGATTGATTTTCCCAAAGTGTGGAGCAATTACTGAAGTTCCTGAGAACTTTGTGATGGTGATGAATGTGTTTCCTTTAGTGTTTACCTTGCACTGCCATTGCAATGCAAAGCATGAAAAGGAATGGTTTGCTGGGCATGTCAATTAAGACACTGTCATCCCACAGCCCCTCCAGATGGAGCAAATGTGGGTTAAACTTTGCTCCTTGTCCTTGGAACCTTCATGGTGCAGATGGTTTGAGTGTGACTTTCCTTTGTGCTGATTTTATCCTTCAGAGAAATCTGTGTGCACAGATTCTCAGAGCAGAGTCCTCGAGGGAAAAGCTCTACAGATCACAGGGACAATGTTAATGATTTAATTAGAAGTTGTATCCAGTGGGTGCAAGAGAAAATAGAACATAAAATAGAAAGATGCAGGAGAAATGGTGATGACACAGAGCAACAGTGAACAAAACAAATGTCATTTTATTAAATAAATTCGTTACTATTTGTTTCATGCACTTCATCGAATCACAGAATGGTTTGGGTTGGAAAATAATGTTCAAGTAACGTTGTAAATGAATTCTTGTTTCAGAGAAAATGTTTTCAGCATTATTGGAGCCTTCGATATCCCACGTTATATTTATAATTCAGAAAGAAAGAAGTTTCTACCGTAAGTCTTACATATTTTAAGTTCCAACTACTTCTTGCTTTAAGAAAAAAGTCTCTATTTCTCTGTGGTTGAAAGTCTGTTTTTAATCTTTCTCCCTTGGGTCTGTTCACCTCAAGCCTGAGTGAGAAAGGTAGTAAATGTTTCAAACCAGAAACCACGTTTATGCCACGTGACGAATATAAAAGACAGTAAGGCTCAGGACATACATCCCTAAATGTAGCTTGGGCTGGGTTTTTTTTTCTCACATTTGGCTGTTTAAATTTATTTTTTTTAATAAATTTAGTCTGTCTGTTGCATGTATTTATTTCTTAGCCTGTACCTCGCAGCTCCCTGGTGCCCTGGGGTGTTTCTGAGGAGAATTCTAAGTGCTAAAAGGAAGAAGAATTAGGAGCAGCTGGTGATTCTGGAGGCTGGAGAAATTGGAGGAATAATACTTTTGTTCATGGGCACTTAAAAGGCATAACTGCTTTATTTAAAAAATGGATTTCTGCAGAGGCCCATTTGGGTGGAAAGATAAATCTCAGGGCCTGTGAGTTAGAGGGAAATGAAATGGATGGAGCCTTCAAAATGCAGAAACACAGAGCAGGAGTGTTCCTCATGCAGTAACTACATCATGCAGTGGCTTTTGCAGCCTCCCAGAACTCTGAGATCAGTAAGCCATTTCTGTGTGTGGAATGTACCTCTTTTTTAAATCTTGTTTGTTAAACTTCTTGCAGTCTGTCCATGACCAACCTGCCTGCACCAAACCTATTTGGAACTGCCAGAGATAAAGCTGAGCTGTTCCGTGAGCGCTACTCCATCCTGCAGCAGGTCAGGAAACCCTGGAATTCTGGGAACAGCAGGGGTGTCCTTAGGGATATATCCTAAATCCTCCTTTTCCAAAAATACATTGTGCTATTGTACCTCTTTGCCTCGTGGTTTTACATCAACTCTCTGCCCTCCAGGTAGTCATAAATAACTTCCTTCAGAAGCATCACAGATGCTTTGATAATACATTTGTTAGGCTTAGTTTTATTGTTATTTATTAGTGTTATTGATAATCTATTTCTTAGAATCAAATTCTTGTCAAAAGAAGTGGTTATTAAAAGCTGCTGGATAAACTAGAGTAAGAACTTTATGAAGTATTTTGCACAGAGGTTGTAATGAACTGGCTTTTTGACAGTGCTCATTTCTTGTTTAAACTGAATTACTTCAATCTTGGTTTCTGCAGAGGACTCACAGACATGAGCTGTTCTCTCCTTCACCGATTGTGGCTCACCCTGATGACAGCAAGAGCAAATTCCAGGTAAAAAATCTTGTTCTTTTCAGTTTTAGTCCAGTTGAAAGCCAAATAAACCCAGCAGCCATAACTGGAAATCTTCTCCTAACTTGTGCTACAATCAGACACATGCCCCTGATTTTTCTAAAGAGCCTGTATCCTCTTGTACCTAATTTGTGTGTTTATGTGAAAACATGTGCTCTGTGGTGCCCTGTTTTGCATAAGAAGAGGCACCTGGAGGGTTTGATTAACTCTGATTTGGTTCTTTGCCTTTGGCTCCAGCTAAAGACAGTAGAAACTCTGCTGGGCAACACAGCCAAAGTGGGAGAAGTGATTGTGCTTGGGATGATCACTCAGCTTAAGGAGGTGAGCTGCTTTTTGTTGTGGAGTGTCTGGTCACTGTTCACTCAGTGTTATAATATGTCAGAAAATGAGAAAACCTAAATATATCTCCACTGTCATAGGCTTTTCCCTGAGCAGTTGGTGCCAGTGGGAAGTGTCTTTGTCTTCTCACTGCAGAACTCTGTAATGCTTTATGTCAGCAGCCAGAGTTGGTTAGAATATTTGGGCATGTCCCTTCCTGCAAGGCTGGAGCTTCCAGTGACTGTGTTTGGACTTGCCACTTCCTTGGACTGTGATTTTGGGGGAGGGAGGCACCAGCAATCCCAACTGCACGGGCCCAAAGGGAACCTGCTGAGATACACTTACTATAAACTGCCTTATTTTTGGTTCTGTCAGTGTGTTCTAAGCTTACAATATTGAAACCAGCCAAATTATTTATAAATACTGACTGAGAGATACTTCTGATTGAAGCATTTATGTGTTTGGGTGTATTTTGCTTTATTAATTCTGTTTTTTTAGGGGAAGTATTTCCTAGAAGACCCCACAGGAGTCGTCCAGCTAGACCTCAGTAAGGCAATATCCTTTTTCTGTGATGGAAGAGCTGAAGGAAGTTCCTACAAACCTACAGAAATTTAAATTGAATAGTAAATCAATACTGACCATTAAAAATTATATCTTGAGAATTGCAGCTCTGTCTTTCTCCTTCCTTCCAAATTCCTTGGCTGATGCAGCTCCATGCCCTTTCTCCTAGGACAAGGTCAGTATTCCTTCTAGTGGAAGCAGAGCCTGTTCCTGTTTTTGGGCTTTTTATGAACTTTCCTGCTCAGTTACCAGGGAATCTCCAGGCTCTTCAGTGATCTTTCAGTAGTGTCCAAGTATGTTATATCAGCTGGAAAGCAAATTTTGGCTAAAGAACCTACTTTAAGAGTCCTGATCTAAGAAAAATACATTCCTCAACCTTCCTGCACCAGTTCCACAGTGGATTATATACTGAATCCTGCTTTGTTCTGGCAGAAGGTAAAGCAAACTGGGTTTTTGTTTTTTTTGTCTTGTAATAAATTATTCTGTTTAGGCTGTCACTGCCAGATGTGGCTGAACAGACAAGTCTTGACCATCAGGAGTCTGGAACTGAGATTTTTGGCCATAAGTCTGTTACTTTGTGGGGTCTGGAGGCAGAGAGCAGGAATTGGAGGGTGTTGGGGGGATGTGAGTATCTGTAGCAGTTCTGAGGATTGGCCTCAGCCTGGCTCCAATGCTGGGTGAGTTATGACTGGATTAGGAAGACAGACTAGAATATGTGATTTAACAGTCTGAAAATGCTGCTTTGTCTTGGCAAAGCTTGGTCCTTCAGAGGCTTTAGAGTCTCCTTCTTAAGATGTCAGGCCTTCCAGTTTGGGAGCCTTGTTTTGGCAGAAAAATGGATATTTTTGTAGAACATTCCTCTGTGCAATGTGCACAATCTCAGTCTGTTTTCTACTGTGTTCTACATTTAACTTTTAGAGAGCAAGGAGAAGCTGGGAGCACAGATGATAGTGGGGACAAGGATCACCCTGTTCCTTGAGAGAAGGTGCAGTTTGGTGGGGATTCTCCCAGGCCAGGGCCAGCAGAAATGATTCCCGTTCCCTTACATTCTCCCTAGACTGGGTTGTTCATGTGGCTGTGCAGCAAACCTGTCCAGAGAAGTGTCTGGGGTTACCAAAGCACTCTGTTCCTTGCTCAGTCTGTTTTCCAGCTGGATTGTTCCGTGGCCTGGATCTGGGACTGGGGCTATTACAGGGGGATTGATGGAGGCTGGGAATAGCTGCCAGCTCTCTGACTAACTAATGTCTGGGACATGATGCTCTTAGAAAGACTAAAGGTTATTTTGCTGTTCCAAACTCTCTTAGGTTGGTACGAAGATGAAGTTTTTCATGTGAATGCCTTTGGATTTCCACCCACTGAGCCTTCTGCTACCACGAGGTATAAAACTGACTGCTGGCAGCCTCACTCGTTATTTTCTTATGGGTTTCTGCGTTAGATCATTATTATTTTAAAATTTCTGTGACGTTCAAGTATGTTATTCTTCCTCCTCCCCAAATGATTCAAAATAAATACAGTTTTAAAGAAGCAATTTTGGGACTTGCTAGTCTGCTTGGACCAGCACTAAAGCTTGGAGTGTTGGCAGGAAAACCCTTCCAAAGGCCTTTGGGCTCTGCATGTTAATTGAAATTGGGACCTAAGCCCTTCTCAGTTGCAAAACTAGGGAACTGTTTAAGGGGAATAACAAATTCCTTGTTGCTTGAAGAGTGGACCATAGAATCCCAGAATGGTCTAGTGGAAGGTGTTCCTGCCCCTGGCAGGGGGTTGGAATGAGCTGAGCTTTAGGATCCCTTCCAACCCAAACCGTTCTGGGATTCCGTGATCCTAACTTGAGTATTTTAATGATATAGAGCCTTCTATGGGAATATAAACTTCTTTGGAGGCCCCTCTTCATCATCAGTAAAGGCTTCTGCCAAACTCAAGCAGCTGGAGGATGAGAATGAAGATGCCATGTTTGTCTTTCTCTCTGATGTGTGGCTGGACCAAGCAGAAGTGCTGGAAAAGCTTCACATGATGTTTTCAGGTAGGTGAGAATTGCTTTGACCCTAAGCCTTGTTTTCATAATTTGTTTTTTATGAATTCTTAGCACTAACATTGTTTTGGCCAGTAACCATTTTGTGGCATGAATGTTTCTCTTGCTCCTGAAAGTTCTTCCTGGGCTTGGTTTAAAGAAAACTCCTTACTTCAGAGAGAGGAGCATTGCTTCCCACTGCCAGAGGGCAGGGATGGGTGGGATATTGGGAAGGAATTGGTGGCTGGGAGGGTGGGCAGGCCCTGGCACAGGTTGGTTAGAGAAGCTGTGGCTGCCCCTGGATCCCTTGGAGTGTCCAAAGCCAGGTTGGACATGGCTTGGAGCAACCTGGACTGGTGGGAGGTGTCCCTGCCCATGGCGGGCTTTTAGGTCCCTCCAACCCAAAGCATTCCATGATTCTGTGATTAGCAATGTTGACAGCACTGGGATAACGAGCATCTGTGAATTGCTTCTCTCTGTTCCAGAGCAGTTTAGGAACAGCTTGTCCTGTCTGCCTTAGATAGAATGGAAGTGTGAGAGGGCGGCTGCTTTAATAATAAACAACATAAACCTCAGGGCAGGAAACCGCTGCTCACCCAAGGAGAACTGGCCACAAATTAACACTCATCCAGGAGTTAGGAAACCAGTTCAGTAATTCCATCAGAGCTGGCAAATCCTGGGAGCAAACTGGACCTGGTCCAAGATTTCAGGTGCTAAGGGGACTTCAGTCGGTGAGATCCGTGTGCTGAACTCACCCGGCAAAGATGCAGACATTGCATGTGCTATTTTGGGGTTTTAATAGGCAAGTGATTACCTTCATAATTATCAACTGGAGGGAACAGCTGAGTGGAATAGTAAGGAAAAGATTGATGAGCCCTTTCTCTGGGATAAGCAATTCTGTTCTATTTACCAACCCGATTGAAAAACCACTGAAGTAAAACCAAGTCTGGTCCTGCGTGTGAGGAAAATGGAGAGTAACTGGGATGTGAGATGAATGCCTGAGTAGATGTTTCTATTTTTACTTCAGGGATGGGACTCAGGTTTCTGTTTTCACCCTTTGCTAGGAAGCCTGTGTTTCTGGGTGATCAGTGAGATTGTCAGCATTCATCAGATCCTTACACTGCCCAGGCAATTCCAGTTAGTGTTGCATTATAATGGCAGAGAGTGAATTAAATATGGGAATTGGAATGATCACGGAGGTTAACAGCAATCCATTGCTGTCTACTTGCTGTTTTTCTCTTTAGGGAAACAGTACATTTTAAAATTGTATTATTTATTATATTGCACTTTGTGTTATTCTCTGACAGCGTTGACAGTTGGAGACACACAAAAAAAAACAGTGTTGAAACTGGGCCTGTAAATACCAGAGGGCTCCCTTGAAGTGCCAGTTGTACATTGTCATCCCCCTTTTTAAGCTAAAACAGCCTCAATCAGGAAAACAGTTTGTGTGTATTTATAGCAGCATAGCTTCAAGTGCTGGTTGAGTTTCTGCCTTGGATGGAAGGGGCTGAAGGATGCTGAAGGGAATGGATACACTCAAAGATCCTCTGTTTTCCCAGGTTATTCCTCTGCACCTCCCACCTGCTTTTTCTTCTGTGGAAATTTTTCATCGGCGCCATATGGAAAAAATCAAATCCAGTCACTGAAAGGTAGGGAGGTCTTTGTAAACAGCCAGCCATGTGCACTAAATTAAAATTAATAATGGCAAACAAATGGAGAGAGCAGAAAATAAACCCTTATTTTCTGAGTGACACACTTTTAATGCACCGAAGTGGAGGGGTGACTCATCCAACGTGTGTTTATTGTCTAACCAGGTGTTGTATTGTGTTTTTTCCTGACTCCAGGTTCTTTGAAGGCTCTTGCAGATATCATATGTGAATATCCCAGCATTCATAAAAGGTACGGAGCGAAGGGAAATCTGTTTATTTTGTGAAACCTTTAATTATGAGGGTGAGAGATACCATGTTTTCTCTCTATTGTGAGCCAGCTGTGATCAGATAACAAGCTGGGTTTGTAACAGCCCTGCAAGTTTGTTTTGGGAGCAGTGAGGCTTTGATTTTATCTAAAATAGCTGGGGCATGGCTGATGAGGGAGCCCAGGTCTCTCCATGGAGTATTTTTCTCGCTCCTGATCTTTGAATTCAATGCATTAGACCTACTTTCTGAAGTGATGCCTTTAACTTTTTACAGCAGCCGATTTGTGTTTGTTCCTGGCCCTGAAGACCCTGGGCCTGGTTCTATTTTACCAAGGTCAGTTTGCTTCACTTTCTCAAGAATTTTGAATTAAATAGTTAAAGAGGGTAAGAGTTCTTGTTGATACATATGCTGCTATTTATTTTAGACCTCCCCTGGCTGAAATTATTACTCAAGAGTTCAGACAGCTGGTGCCATTTTCAGTTTTCACCACAAATCCTTGCAGGTAATAGTGTAACTGCTATTTTTATTTTATACTAAATGGCTGATTAATGTAATTTGAAAAAAACCTACAAATTCTAGGAAAACTGGTCTTAAATTTGTCAAATTAATAGAATTCTTCACATGCATGAATTGTGACTAGTTCTAAATACATCTAGACATAAATAAATCGGTGATGAAAGGCAGCAGTGCTAGAAGTTTGATAGTGGGTATAAAAATCCTGCTCAAGAGCATCATGTGTTTTCTGAATCTGGAGGAAATGAAGGAAAGATGGGAAACTATTATTTTAATTCAATTGTGTTTCTTATTTGGCTGTATTGGAGGGAGATCAAATTTATAATGCAGTTCTCTAGCTTTTCATCTTATTTAATTTCATGACTGTTTTTCCACTTAGGATTCAATACTGCACCCAAGAAATCATTATCTTCCGTGAAGATTTGATCAACAAAATGTGCAGAAACTGTGTCAGATTCCCCAGCAGCAACATGGACATTCCCAACCATGTGAGTGAGTCGTGTTCAGCACCTGGTGCCAAGATCTTTGAGTTCTTTACTGACTGCAGGTCTGGATTTTGGGTGCTCTGATCCTCATTCTGAGGACACATTGCAAGAGGGGCCCAGACAGACTGTGAAAAGGACCTATAAAATTTAGTATTTTTACCTTTCTATGTATTTTGACAGTAAAATGACTCAAACCATGATACTTTTAGGTGGTGTTGAGTCATTCAGTCACAGTGCAGGTGCCTGTGAACACAGAACTTCACAGCGGCCACCATTGTGTGCAACCATGAATGTCCTACCAAGAGCTGCTGATTGCTAAAGGCAAAGTTGACTACAAATTACCATTTTTAAAGAGATTTTATCAGCTATCCAGTGCCATTTGCAGTAAAGCAGCATGTCACTTTTCCCAAAGTTCACCTGCTTGTTTTGCCTTCCCACTTGAAGTCTTAATCCTGCTTTTTTGTACATCAACTTCTGGCTCCAGTTACTGAACCCACAGCAGGAGCTGATGGGATTTCCTGATATAATTGGATGAGAATGATCCAGGTAGTACTGTCTCATTGCAGTGAGGGATGGAACCTGGTTTTATTTATTTTATAGGGGTTTTTTTTTTGTTTGCTTGACTCAGAAACTTGTTTTAGCTCTTCCCTCCTTCAGTCCCTCACAGTGCTCAGTGTCTCTGTGAACCCACAGTGGACAGTGACATACCTGGGTTTTGCTGGCCACATTTTCATTCCTGGCACTTCCCTGTCCTCATACAGAGCCTTTTTTCCAGGAAGGAAACACAAAGGAAATGTAAGATTATGTACTGCAACCCTTTCTGCAGCACTTCTGCATACTCCACTTTTTCTCTGCCTTTTTTTGGCCTATCACCATTTTTTATTTTAATTCCACCATCAGCGTTTAAAAAAGGAGAGAGGGAAATTTTGTTACTAAGAAAGGAATCGAAATCATCTGGGAATCAAATGATTTCCTCAGTTCAGGAAGAAGGCTGTTAAAGTGTGGGGTTTGTCATTAACTAATACTGTGAGCAAAGTCACGAGGGGGGAAAAAAACCAACCTATAAAATGAAAGTTATGAGTTATGGCATTGTTGGTACTTCCTGGGCTGGAGTAACAGGTAAGTAGGTTTTCTTGGAGAATCTGAATGACAAAATAGTTGTGATAACTTCAAATACTGGCTCATGTGCTTTAGAAAGGACTTGGTGTATTAACAAAATCCAGACATGAGAAAAACCCATAAAAATGAAAAAAAACTAAACAAACAAACAAAAACCCACAAAATTGAAAGAGTAGCTGCGTGCTGTATGGGAGCTGCTGCTTTACTCCAGAAATTATTAATAATCAGAGGGAGATTAAAAAAAAAAGGAAAAAGAAAATTAAAACCATTTCCAGGTTCAAAGCTTCTTTATTAACAAGCAATGTGCAGGAATGAATTGGACTCACAGAAAATGGTTCCCACCACTCACTGCTTGCCTTGCAGTTTGTGAAGACCCTTCTGTCCCAGGGCCACCTGAGCCCGCTCCCGCTGTCCGTCAGCCCCGTGTACTGGGCCTACGACTACTCCCTGCGGATCTACCCCGTGCCAGACGTGCTGGTCACCGCCGACAAGCACGACCCTTTCACTGTCACCAACACCGACTGCCTCTGCATCAACCCCGTAAGATTCCCTGGCGCCTTCCCAAAGGCACAAGGGGCTCCAGGCACACTCCAGCCTGGACGTTGTTTTATTTTCTAAGGGTGGTTTATGTGGTTTTTTTCCTTCCAGGGTTCGTTTCCAAGGAGTGGGTTTTCCTTCAAGGTGTTCTACCCCTCCAACAAGACAGTGGAAGACAGGTAAATATATTCACTTTCTGGTATAAAGTGTTTTTCTTCTGTTCTGATTTCCTAATTATCAGGAGGAACAGAGGAAACTGGTAATAAATATAAAGAGAGTGGATGTTCTAGCAGTTTAACTTGTGCTTCACACTCAGGCAGTGTAAAAAATCCAAATGCCCAGACCTAAAGCAATAAATTTAGAAATTGCAGCCAAATATCAGTGATGGGAAGCAGAATCCAAAAGGAAAAGGAAAGATGACTGTACCGTGCCACTGAGACCTGGCTGGCAAACAGATTTCTGGGCATGCTGCTTGTTACACACATTAATTAAATTTAGGAACAATTCTTGCTTCATTTTGTGATCATCTCCAAGCCCATGCTTTGATTTCACATATTTTTAAATCTGCACTTACTCATTCCAACTGTAGTCTTCCACTGACTGGAAAAAGACCTGCTGCAACACCAAAAAGTATGAAAAGGCATCAAAGGGCTTCCAGCTGTGAGGAAAATTTGCCTGTTTGAGATAATGATGGTATAACCCAGCGGGAAAAGCATCAGTTTATCTTGTCTGATTGTTTCCTGCCTTGTTGCAGCTTTCCAAGGGAATTGGTAACAGATCAACTCATGTGACCATTACTTTAATATAAAAAACACCATACCATGAGATACTTTAGGTCTTTAAATATTAATAACTCTTTAATAGATCAAGACATAGAATAGTATTGTGAGCTATCTTTAGGAAAAAAAAACAACTAAATACTGTTTTTCTTTGGTCTTTCAGCAAGCTCCAGGGGCTCTGAAGTTCTACAAGACAGCAAGAAGGGAGAGAGCCTGTGTGCAGCCAACTGCAGCTCTCGGTTTTATGATGTATTATGGCCTTTTTATAATGAATGTCAAGTTTTGTGTACAAAATAAACTTTTACAGGGAAAGACACCAGTGTCCAAGTTTAAAGAGCAGAGTCAAGAATTGGCAAAGCATAAAAACCAAGGCACCTGGAGGAAGCAGCTCTACCTCTATCAAACAGGAATGATCTGACTTTGGAAAAAAAAAAAAAAAAAGGAAATTAAAGATGGGGAGAACTTTGAGATGGATTGATAGCTGGTTNAAAACAGGAGCAATTTAAAATGGAAAAAAAAAAAAAAAAAAGGAAATTAAAGATGGGGAGAACTTTGAGATGGATTGATAGCTGGTTACCTGCAGGAGATACTGCAACAAGGAGATGACGAGGGGAACCCACCCCTTAAAGGCAGGGCTGAGGGCGGAGAGCCGCCAGGGAGCCACGGCGAGGCCGGCACGGAGGGCGCGGGGCTGGAGAGGCCTGGGCGGCGGCGGAGCCTGGGCACTGGGGGCGGCCCGCCATGTTTGCCGTCTCCATAGCAACACCCGCCACTGCCGT
>VWZG01001760.1:304337-320044 GCA_013396735.1 Grallaria varia
GCTCCTACGTGGACCTGCAGGACTACCGGCACGGCCGCGACTCGGCGCCCAGCGCGGTGCCGCGGGAACTGGTGCTGACGGTGGAACTGCCGCTGCTGCGCTCGGCGGCGCAGGCGGAGCTGGAGATCCGCGGGCGGGAGCTGAGGCTGGACTCGGTGCGTCCCGCCTACCGCCTGCGCCTGCGCCTGCCCTACGACGTGGACGAGAGCGGCGGCAGGGCCGCCTTCGACCGGGCCCGGCGGCGGCTGCAGGTCACGCTGCCCGTGGTGCCGCCGGCCCGGAGCACGTGGGACGGCGGGGAGCACTGTGATCCGCCCAGTGATCCACCCACCGGTGATCTGCCCGCCGAGCCCCGCTCTGAATCGCCCGCAGAGCGACCCGCCGAGCCCCTCGCCGAGCGCCCTGCTGAACCACTTTGTGATCCACGCGCTGAACCCTTCGCCGACTCACCTGCTGAACCTCCCGCTGAAACCCCCAAACCACCTGCTGAACCCCTCACTGACCCACCTTCTAAACCTCCCGTTGAACCACTCGCTGAACTTCCTGCTGAATCCCTCACTGACCCATCCGCTGAACCCCCCAAACCTCCTGCTGAACCTCCCACTGGACCACCCACTGAAATCCCCAAACCTCCTGCTGAACTCCTCACTGACCCATCCGCTGAACCCCCCAAACCTCCTGCTGAACCTCCCACTGGACCACCCACTGAAATCCCCAAACCTCCTGCTGAACTCCTCACTGACCCATCCGCTGAACCCCCCGAACCTCCCACTGAACCTCCTGCTGAACCACCCACTGAACCCCTCACTGACCCACCCTCTGAACCTCCCACTGAACCACTCGCTGAACCCCTCACTGACCCATCCGCTGAACTCCCTGAACCTCCTGCTGAACCTCCCACTGAACCACCCACTGACCCCCCCGAACCTCCTGCTGAACCTCCCACTAAACCACCCTCTGAACACCCCAAACCTCCTGCTGAACCTCCCACTAAACCACTCACTGAACTCCCTGAGCTGCCTGCTGAACCACCTGCTGAATCCTCTGCTGACCTGTCTTCTGAACCTCCTGCTGAACCACTCACTGAACCCCCTGCTTTACCCCTCACTGGCCCATCCACTGAACCCGCTGAACCTCCCACTGAACCACCCACTGAACCCCCCGAACCTCCTGCTGAACCTCCCACTAAACCACTCACTGAACTCCCTGAGCTGCCTGCTGAACCACCTGCTGAATCCTCTGCTGACCTGTCTTCTGAACCTCCTGCTGAACCACTCACTGAACCCCCTGCTTTACCCCTCACTGGCCCATCCACTGAACCCGCTGAACCTCCCACTGAACCACCCACTGAACCCCCCGAACCTCCTGCTGAACCTCCGACTGAACCCCTCGCTGACCTACCTGCTGAACCTGCCACTGATCTACTCATTGAAACCCCTGAACCTTCTGCTGAACCTCCTTCTGAACCACCTGCCAAGCCCCTCGCTGAACCCCCTGCTGAACCACCCCCCGAGCCACCCACTGAAGCCCCCGACCCAGCACCACCACCACACTCCAGCACCAGCCCCGAGCTGGCTGTGCCCGCTGGGGACGCCCCTCCGAGCCCTGCCACGATGGGTGCCACGTGCCCTCCTTTCTGGGCCCGGCAGGACGAGGTGTCCCTCACCCTGCTCCTGGGAGTGCCTGGCATCCACCCGCAGAGCCTCCGTGGGGAGGTGGGCACCCACCACTACAGCCTCTGCTTCCGCACCGACGCCGGGCCCTTTGCCCTGTTCCTGCAGTTCCCCCCCGAGAACAGGCTGGTGTCCCCCGAAAGCAGCGTCAGCGTCTCTGCCCACAACGCGGTGGTGGGGCTGGCCAAGGCCCCTGGCAGCACCGGGACCTGGCACAAGTTCAGCTTCGGCCTCCACCCCTCTGCTCTGCAGGTAATGGCATCAAAGTGGCACGTTTGGGGCATCACTCACCTCCCTGGGGAGCCGTTGCTCTGCTGTGGGGAGTGGCTGTGTTTGGGGAGCGATGGCTCAGGGAGGTGTGAGGGTGAGTTTGGAGCTGGGAGAGACACACGTTGCTTCCTCCCAGAGCTGCTCCAGGATGCGAGTGGAGTGACCTGATCTGTGCCAGTCCTCTCTGGGATCATGTCGTGGAGCTCACACACACCTCCTTGGGTGTGGAATGACTTCTGCCTCCCCGGCCAATTTTTTTCTAAGGGAAATTCTGATGATAAGTGAAAATGGAGCCTGCCCTGTCCTTTATGTCCTTGGTGTTCACTTTTAAGACCAAGTAAATTGCTTGTGGAGCATGTTCACACAAAGAAAGGAGATGTTTATGGTACGCCACATGTGCATAGACTGTCATGAAGTGTGGGTGGAATGTCCCTGTGTCTGTGTTTTGGGACAGAATTCCCATTTACAGCCATGGGAATACCCATTACTTCAACCAGAATAGTAAAAAAGCAGCTGTGAGCTGCCCATTTTGCTGGTGTAACTCGTCACCTTCTCCCCTGTCTGGTTATGATTCTAGTTTAGTGGTTTATGATTTATGGGTTGTTGGGCAGTGATGGTCCCGTGGTGGGAGAAGGTGGGGTGGCTGCATCCAGGTGACAGTGCCAGCTGGGAGCTGCCAGTGTCCCCAGAGGGATGCCCCACCTCACTGTCCAGAAGCACTCACACAAGTTTTTTGGAAAACCACATTACTCTGTAAGCTCAGAGTTTCAAACAGCTTCTCATGAGCAGGGATTAAGGCTGCACAGCTCTTCTGTAACCTTCTAGCCATGGGATTTGGAGTTTGGCTTGGTTTTAGAGCTATAAAATCCTTTGCAGTTTGGATCACGTGCCGTGGAAGTGCAAGTCCAGAAAGCTGGCAGGCTTCAAGTATATCCACTGGGAGAGATTTGGCTTGAAGCAGCTTAATTGCTCCATCCCCACAACCAAGAAATTACTTGTGCATGATTTTGAAAGATATTTATCCAATTAGTGTTTGTGCAGCTGAAACATCACATTTAATTTCCCATTTAGCCACTGCACACCTTTTATAACAATATAGCAATTCCAGTGAAGGAGGAGCTGATCATTTCAGGGAAGCATCAAAGATGATGAATTTATGGGGAACCACCCACTCTGAGCTGTGTGCAGAGCATTTCCTCTGCTTTTACCGGAGCAGGAGCCTTGCAAGTCTGTGCAAGTGTGGCCACAGGACACTCAGCAGTGCTGTTAATTGCTCTGATCAGCCGGGTGCTGCTGCCACATCAGGGTACATATTGCCTGTTTCTGTGCAGGTACAGAGCCTGCCCAGGGCAGTGGGGGAGTTACCATCCTGGAAGGGTTGAAAAAACATGTGAGTGTGGCACTTGAGGACATGGTTTAGGGATGAACATGGAGGTGGTGCTGGGTTGGTGGCCACACTGGTGGTTGAAAGTTTGGTGTTATTATGATGGGGAGAACATCTTGTGAGGGAAAGTCGCTAAAAGGCCACCCAGTCATGAGATTTTGGGTTTGTGAGTTAAAAAAAAAACAACTTGGATGTGCTGATTTTAGTATATATTGCAGAAGGTTTTGGGTGGGGTAGGAGGAAGAGACTGGGCATTAGTCATAGGCTTCCCAGCCATTCATTCATGTACCAGACTCCAAAAGATTCTCCTGGCATGCAATCCTTTTGGACACTGGGCCTGCAAACTGAAGCAGGCAAAATAAACTGAAGTAATTTGTTCTGTTTGCTTTTTTTTTAACTGATATTTCCCTGAAGTGCCTGTTCTAGCACTGAGAGCTGCACTCGCTCAGAGTGAAGGGAGAAAAATTAATATTTAATTAGAGCCCCTATTACATGCTGTCTTCTGGTCATTAACTATTTGTTCCTGGTCACTTTTCTTCTGCTTATGTTGGTTTCTTCCATTTGCTTGATGTCATCCTGGGTGTTCTTCTTGCTTTGACTCTCGTTCTATAAATCAGAGCTGTGGTTTTTGCACTGAAACCTGTAATGAGTTGCATCAGTCATTGCAAAGTGCACAAAGCAGTGCCCTGTTTGATCCCTTCAAGGAGGTTTTGGTGTGCAGGGAGAGTAGGAATTTTACCCTGCACTTCTCAGTCTGCTTGTTTGTCATCTCTTTGCCCACAGCAGCATTGCCAGAGGATAATGCATGGCAAAAGTGAAGGATGGAATCAGAGAATCCCGGAATAGTTTGGGTTGGAAGTGACCTCAAAGCCCATCTCATTCCACCCCCTGCCATGGGCAGGGACACCTTCCACTAGCCCAGGTTGCTCCAAACCCCATCCAACCTGTCCAGTGTTTTTAACAGATATGGAATTCCTACTCTGCTGTTGTCTGGGAAGTTGCTTCCTGCTGTAGACCGAGGGTTGCTGTTGTTTCATGGATCACATTCCTCACTGGATTAGCTCAGAATTTGCTCCTAGTGGTAACTTGTGCCTTGGTGGTTGTTCCAGCACCCTGTGAGGTTGCCTGCCCAATTCTCTCCCATTAACTGCCAATTCCTTCTTGGAAATTGATCTGATCCAGATCCTGGTAGAAGAATGAGCTGAGCTTGTCCTAAGGACATCATTCTTGAAGCAGATTTTCAAGCACTGCTTTTGCTTTTGTAGTCAGCCGTGGGTGAATCCTTGTGCTGGAAAATGATCTGTTTAGAGCTCAGTTTCCATAGGTGCTGAGCACTTGGAATTCCCCACCCTTGCATCTTTTCAGCAAGTCTTTATAGTGCCACAGTCCCCCCGGACTTTAACTGTGAGTAGTTTCACTCCTTGGCTAAACCATAATGTTCACACAGCGGTTGGACTTGATGATCTTGGAGGTCTTTACCATCCTAAACGATTTTATGACTTGTTATGGTGACCAGAAATCCTATAAAAATAAAGATTCCATAACTATGGGTGTTGTGGACTTAGAGACACGTATTTCAGGTGTTTAAAAGTGACCTTTTGTCACTGCCCTGGTGCTCAGTCACTGTACCAGAGGTTACACAGCATTGATCCTTCTGCAGGGCTTGCTCCAGGCTCTGTTTTTCCAGGGAATGACCTGAGGAAGCTGCCTGGCTTCCCCACTGCCAAAATCACTGTCTGCTCTTTACCTCAAAGGACCAGCCATGGGCTGTGCTCTCTCCATTACTCTGCTACAGTTCATCCATTAACACCTTCTCCATCTTAAATTCAGGCCTGGGAAACTCCTGCATCAAAGAGTTCCCCTTCATTTCCAGACAGCACAGCCTGGAGAGTAAATGATGAAGAAAGAATGGTTGAGAGTTAAATAACGATTAATAAAATTTGTACGCCTGCCAGGCAAGGTTTTTGAGAACAACATGTCCTAGTGTGTCCTGGTTTATGGTAGAGCAGGAGTTGGGCAATTAGGGAAATTGTGCCTTCGGAAATGTTGTCTTGGAATGTTTGGCCTCCTGGGGTTAAATGCTCAGTTCTTAACAGAAATAAAAAGCAGTTTTCAGGTGGGTGTATTGAGCTACTGAGACCTGGAGGCTCAGTTACCAGAGCATGTGAAACACATGTGGTAGTTTTGGGGTCATGTGTGCTCTTTTTCATGGGATTAGAAAAAGATTGGGCCATGTAGGAATTCCCTTTCATGCTGATCCACACCCTTCCTGCCCCTCTCAGAGGCCTGGGATGAGTTAGTTCAGAGGATGTGTGCTCACTCTGTGGTCAGTGCTTCCCACTGGGAATCACTCACTGGGAAGGGAATCACTGCCAGACCATCCCTTTCCTCATAAACCCCCATCTCCTGTTATGGAGAAAATTAAGATTTAACTCACGTGAACCTCCCCTGCTCCAGAGAACTGCAGGGGAGCAGAGGAAAACAGAGGAAATATTTCCTCTGCTTTCCTGTGCATTATATTTCTTTAACATTCATAGCCTGAAAAATATTATACTGAACATTCCTGAGGTGTTCATGGTTGGAGCTAAGCATGAGTCGTGCTGTTTGTGAGGTATCCAGATGGGAATTGCACTGAACATGGAAACTTTGTGTAACATCTCTGTGAGCGTTGATGCCTCCACGGAGGATCTTTTCCATGGGTGTGAGTCTTCTGCTTGGCACAGCCACCAGTGCCTTGTGAAGGAGATGCTTTGTAAGCTCTTGGTGCTGGTACCATAAGACGTGGACCTGCTGAAGTGAGTCCAGAAGAGGCCATTAAGCTGATTTAGGGCTGGAGCCCCTCTGCTCTGGGGACAGGATGGGAAAACTGGAGGGGTTCAGCTGGAGACGAGAAGCTTCAGGGACACCTGAGAGCCCCTTCCAGTGCCTAAAGGGGCTCTGGGAGAGCTGGAGAGGGACTGGGGACAAGGCATGGAGGGAATGGCTTCCCACTGATGAGGACAGGGTGAGATGGGATATTGGGAAGGAATTGTTGGCTGGGAGGGTGGGCAGGCCCTGGCACAGGGTGGGCAGAGAAACTGTGGCTGCCCCTGGATCCCTGGAAATGTCCAAGGGCTTCACCACCCATGCAAGGAAGAATTTCCCCCCACTGTCCCATTAAAGTCTAAGTCACCTGTGTGTGGCTGCGGGTGGCAGAGCTGTGTTGCTCCTGGCACTGGGAAGATTTGGAAAAGGCCGTGGGCTGGATGTGCTCCCGTGGGCTCCCTGCCCGGGGCCGTGCTGGAGCTGTCCTTGCACTCAGTGATCCTGGGATTAGGGCTCTTGTGGATAGATGTTTTTCTTGGTCTGAGAGTCAACCAAGCATGAAACCTAGAGAGCCATGTTGGGAAGTGTAAGGCAGGGATATTGTCAGCCTTTGCCACCTTTCAGGGAGAAGTCCATATGGGAGAGCTCTTTAGCCCTCATTTTCAAGCTGTTGGGAGATGTTACATGTTTTCTTTGAGAGTCAGGGTTATAATTTTCCATTTCTGAGCTCCTAAAAAGACTTCATACAATAGTCAGGGGTCACTTCTAAGAAGGTGCTGCTGGAAACTGGGGCTGTTGTGTGTAATCTTACAACCGTTTATTTTTGGTTCAGTTAATTCTGTGCTCAGTGTTTCAAGACTCTTGGCAAGTTTTTTGGGAGGTCAGAGAAGGACAGAGAAGGAGAACAGAACAAACTTATTATTTCATATTTTTCAAAGTAATCTCTTTCCCAAGCTGCATTAAGAATCATAATTAGTTTGCTTCTGCTATAAAACAAACTAATTTCTGAATAGCCTTTAATTGGTAGCTGCATTGTGGGAATAACATGTCTACACAAAACAGTTATGTCAGGAAACATTATTAACCTACTGATTAAGCTCATCGGAGCTCCTTTTGAGCTGTTTAATCTTCACAGTCATGATCTCCTTGGGAAAGTTTTCACCCCACAACACTTCAAATTCTCATGTTGAGCTGGTTTGTGCTGGGACCCTACAAACCCAGAGGCCAGGACATCCACGGATCCAGGTCCCTTTCCATATTGGCATGAGTTGTTGTTGGCTGTTCCCAGAGAGGTCCTGTCTGTCCCTTCCCTGGAAGTGTTTAAGGCCAACTTGGATCAGCCTGGTCTAGCAGAAGGTGTCTTCCCATGGAACGAGATGGTTTTTAAGACCCTTCCCAACCCAAACCATTCCATGATTCTGGTTTTCTATGAGCTTCTCATTACAGGAGACACACAAATAATTTAACCCTGAAATCTGTCCTGCTTTTAAAACTGTTGCAGGCTGCGTGGGATGTAACTCTGGATGGAAATTGGCTACAAATTTGGATAAATTAAGGCAGAATAAACCTGTTTGATTGCCGAGGGCAGCCGTGAGGGGCCCAGCTTTGCACTGTCGGTGCTGTGAGAGACAAGGATGGCTTTGAATTATGAAGTGTTCCAGAAACCAAAGTCCTTCCCACTAACATTTATGTTAATTTGGTCTCAGTTTCATCACAGGGAAAAATGAATGTGTACCAAACAGCAGACGACAGTATGTGCAGGGAAAAACAAATTAAATTGGAAGTTGCTAAGAGAGGATCATAAATACAAGAAAATAAACGGTTTAAACTGACGAATTATTTTACAGGGTCGTTGAAATCATCTGCAGATGGTTGTCCTCTGTTTGCTCTGGCTTGGAAGGCAGAGCAGGCTTTAGAATAAATTCCTGAATAATTTTTTTCCAAGGTCTGTGCTTTGATAACATCTGCAGTAATATAAATGCTTTGGTGTGTGCTCCCCGTGAATGCAAAGTCTGAGTTACAGTCTCAGGCTAATGATAATCACCTCATTGACAGCAAACACATCCAAGGTGCTGTGATTTATGGCAGGCCACGGGGAAGGACTGGGATAAAATGTTAAATACTTACGGGAGTACAGTGTTGGGCTGGGATGAAACTTGGGGAAAATTGGTTTAGAGCAATTCGTCAAAATTAACGGATTGTCACCAGTGGTTACTTTTTATCCTTGTGTTAAGTACTGATTAATCATGGAAACATAGATTATTCTGAGCTGGAAGGGAGCCACAGGGGTCATCCAGTCCAACTGCTGGCCCTGCACAGACCCCCCAACAATCCCACCCTGTCCCCTTGTCCACAGGCTCCTGGAGCTCTGGCAGCCTCGGGGCCGTGCCCACTGCCTTGGGGAGCCTGGTCAGTGCCCACCACCCTCTGGGGGAAGGACCTTTCCCTGATAACAGACCTTCTGTTCAGTTTTAGTTTTTAGACAGTACTTTCTGGGAAGAAAACAATTCTTTTGCTTTTAATCAGGAAGAAAATATTCAGAAAGATTTCTTGGGTTTGTTGCAGAAATGCAAAGTCCTAATTGCATTGAGGAGGAATGGCTGTCCCTCCCTCAGGCACCCACGTGTGCCAGGTGCAGGTTCAGAGGGAAAAGAGACTGTTCTCCCCATTTTATGAGGGAATGTAGGATGGGGCTTGGAGCAACCTGGTCTAGTGGAAGGACGTCCATGTTTTTGTACTCCGACACCTTCTCTTGGACTCTGCAGGGCATTCCCACAAGCCTGGAGCACTGGGAGATCCCTCTCTGGCAGGCAGGAAAGGATGTAGCATGAGAGAATAAGTATTTGAGGCTTTGCAGGCAGAAATGCAAGGAGTAGGTATGTTATGGCACGGTTTTCTGTCCGGGCAGCCCTGCTGTACTTTAATCTTCCCCCAAACAGTCTCAGCATCCAGGGTTGGCTCCTTGCCTGGATTGTAATCTTTCTGGATAGAAAATGAATTCAATCCTCTGGCTTGGAAAACCAACAATACCTATGTTATGACTTTCCATATTGTGATTTCCAATTGAAATAGTGGAAAAAATAGGACGCTGGGTTATTTTTCCCATCCTGTTTTGTTTTTTTCCAAGATGACAGTTAAATTTTGTACCTCAGACACGCTGTGACATCTGGCTGTGCATAAGGCTACGTCCACAGGGGGCCAAAAATGTGCAGAGTTGCCTTTTTGCTGCTCAGTCTGCAAGATGTCAGTGATAATTGAATTTAACTTTCATTGGATTGACAAGAGGGCTGAACTGGACTGAGAAATTTAAAAGTGTGACTTAAAGTGGAAGGTTTGCAACTTCTCCCTGTTACTTCCAATTAAACAGGAAAGGTAATATCCAGAACATAAAGTACTCCTCTAGGTCGGAGCAAGTCTGTCCTCACCCTCAGCCTACGCAGGCGAGGGTGTAAGAATAACACAAGGACAGGGAAAGCTCTGCAGTTCTTATGAAACAGACCCTCCAGGGTATATTTTAGGACTTTTAATTACCTGTAACTGATTTGAATCTTGGAACCTGTAGCAACATGTTTCACAGTGTTTATGAAGTGGGTATGAACAGTGTGGAAACACACCTCAGGCCGCCTCTCCGCCTGTGGACACCTCTCTGGTTTTTCCAACTGGTTTTCCAACTTGTCTGCATGGAGATCTGACAGCCTTGGTGGCTGGATGTGAAATGGATACAGCCCTGCGTGTTCCCTATCTGATCTTGGAGCTGAGGGTTCACAGATCCTGCAGGGACACTGAGGAGGTGTTTGTGTTTTCCAAACACAGGAAACAAACCCGTAACTTTGCTGGTGTTAAGCCAGGTGAGGGCAGTGGAATGATGTTGGTGCAAATCATCCCTCAGAGAGAGTCTAAATCTATGTATTGGTCATGTATCCAAAGAGGGAAAGCATTTTTCTTTTATATTTGGTATGATGCTGATCTATAATTTCAATTAACATGAGGTAAGCACTGGAGTTAATTCATTTCACTTCGTTACTCTGAATGTGTGACTTAGAATTTCTCTACCAAGGCATGAGTGTGCTGTGAAATTTGTGAACTGTCCTGCCTTTCTTTGCAGTGAGTTTTTAGCTCAAATATCACTGAGGTTTAGCACAAAAAGGACATAACCTGTTCTTTCTCTCTTTCTTTTCTTTAGGAAAGATTGTTTGTCACTGAAGAGAACATTGATGGATTTCTAGGCACTGCTTTATGCCCTTCCTCTTGCTCCCAATCAGCACTGGAAAGCCAGCCATTAATTGAAGTGCTGGATGTTTCTGAGGACAGAATTCAAATCAGGGTGGAGGTGAGAATCTCTGGGAGCAACACATGCTCTGACTGATTTATGTTCTTCACCAAGATCCTGTCAAATCCCACTGAAACAGCTTTGTTCCTGTTTTGCCTTCATAGAGCAGGTAAAACCCGGAGTGGGGTTATTTACACGTAGAAATGTCAATTTTCAGAAGCCTGGGTTGTGTTTTTGCCATTTAATGTGTCCAAGGCATTGAAACCTCCTATATTTCACTTGCAAGAAGGAGAACCTTGATCCAGCCTTTAAAGACAGGGCTCTGTTCTTGCAGGAATATTTCACTCTCTCAGCCTTGTACAGGTAGAGAAATCCTAGAGGATTTTTTCTCAGAAGAATCATGTCTCCTTATCTTTATTTAGTCCAAGTATTTGAATACTTGGTAGGTTCCTGTTGTGTAGATAATTAAACATGAGGCTGTTAATCTTAAGCACTGGTCTCAAATTCACATTTGTAATGTTTCAGCAGGCCTCATTCAGGCCACTGTTCTTCCTCAGTGACCCTGTCTAGATACAGGATGCAGGACAGGCTGTTTCTGGGATCTGCCACGGGATTAAAACATCCTCCCATCGCAGAACAGATGGACAGGTGAAGAAACCAAAATGTTAGTTTTGTAAAGAGGAAAATATGAGGTAAAACCCCTCTACAATAACTAGGATTTCTTGGCAGACACTGCATCAGAAATTCAGCTTAAGCTGTCCTGGAAGGAAACATAAAACGCAGGGACAGTCAGGTCACTGCTGTAGCCATGAACTGGGATCTGCACACAGTTCGTGTGTCAGTGGCTTGTTTAGAGGCAAGTTCAGACACAGTATATGACCTTTGGAACTGGGCTGGAGGCCCCAGGAGTTCCTTACAGATAGTGGCTTTCCTTGGCAGGCTTAACCTGTGCAGCTAGTGGGGATTGTACATGAAAGTCTGGAATTCCAAGTGCTGGAGAGCAGATCTGTGTGTTTGGGAGCCTAAGAAAAGGCAGCTGATGTCTGAAATCATCACACTCCTGGTGCTGCACTGGGCCAGGAGCTGGAGTTGATGATCCTTGTGGATATCTTCCATCTCAGGGTATGCCATGATTCTGTGTCCACAGGAGAGAATCATCCATTTTGGAGAAGAACTTTTTTTGTTTCTTGCTGGAGTAAGAAGTGGTTTGGGGTCAGAGCGGGCTGGGTGCGTGAGGGGAGCAGCTCTGTCTTTGAATCCATGAATCCAGCTGCTCCTGGACTGATCCCTGCTGGATCCTGACTGTCCACTGAGAGGGATCTCTGAGTTACCAGCAGTTTTTTACTAAAACACTCAGTAATGGTGAAATTGGGGAAGTGCTACATAGACAGTGCTTCTCCTAGTTCCTTCTCTCCCCAGGCAAACCACAGCAATTCCTGGATTAGCTCCACAGGCCCGTAATTTCCCTAATTGCAAGGTTCAAACACACTCCAACTATGAGAGTTTGGATCCCTTGGCTGATTTTGTGGCCCCTGAGATCTGGAAAACAGGCTGGGTGTGGTGAGAAGCCTTCCCTAATCCCGCAGCCACAGCGGCTGTGGCACTTGGCCACTGCCCAGCAGCTTTTCCTAGAGGAGAGGAAACCCTCGGGAAGTGAGCGACCTCCCTGCCACTCATTCCCACGCGCCACACGAGAGCAGGAAAACCCCAGTGCCAGGCTCACTTGGCTTTCTGGAAGCAGACTCACAGAATCACAGGATGGTTTGGGTTGGAAGGGATCTTAAAGATCATCCGGTTCCAACCCCCTGCCATGGGCATTCCTCTAGTGCAAGTTGCTCAGCTGTTGGAGTTTCTCTCCTGTCTTTACAGAAGTTTTGTGTGAACAGTTTGTTTCGGCCGGAAAATAATTTATTTATTTCCTTGACAGCCCCAGGAACGCGATGGAGAAGGAACACTTGGCAGCCCAGGGGGAGACCTTGCTGGAAAACCCAACAGCGACTACGCCGAAACAAAGGCAGAAACAGAGTGTCCTGCAGCTGATGGAGAACACGCTGCAGGAACCAACAGGACTCCCACAGCTGAAACAATAGGAAAAGTAGGTTGTAGTTCACACCATTGTTTGGAGCACGAACCTCCTGACACCAGTTCAGCGATTCCTGGCGGATCTGGGAGAAAGGAGCCAGATTTAGGAAGTGCTGTCGCAGCAGGCGGCACGGCCACAGCCCCGGGCTCTGGAAAACAAGGAGACCTTCTGCCAGGGGGGCGGGAGCCAGTGGAAGGGCATGAGGAGGCTGCACCCCCGGGGTGGGACAGCAGGGCAGCCTCCCTGCTCCTGCGAGAGGTGAACCCTGAGGATGGGAGCGTGCGGATCCTCAGGGACCACGTAACGCGCTGCCCCGTCGTGTTTCAGAATTCTTTGCTGTACGAGTTGGATTAGTTTAATGGTTTTAGGATTTCCTTCTGTTGTTTGATGTTGACTGCGACTTCCATGTGCTGGGGGTGATTTCAGAGCTCTGGAGGTTCCCACTGAAACTGTTTCAGCATCAAAACCTTATGTTGTTACAATTTTTCGAAGGTGATAGATCTGTTTTCTGTTCACATGTATGGGCTGAAATAGTTTCATTACAAGAAAGATGCAGTTGGAAGTGAATCTGAGCTCCTGGAAGAAAATGTATCTTCATTGTTTACGTAACGTTTTTATTCTCTTGCCAGATTTCAGGGATTTTTTGTCTGTATCCTTGGTCTAATGGCTCCCTTGGGAATTGAGCAGTATTCACCATTTTTCAAACCTTTCATTTTGTGATAACTGCAGGATTAGACTCACAGTGATTTTTAGCAATCAAATGAAATTTCTAATTACATGGAGAAGTTCTAATTAGTCTCCTAGAAATAGTCAACATTTACACCCTGTATTCCATCCTAGTGTGGTGCTTTGCAGCACCCAGACATCCCCCAGCTGAACAAATTCCATTGCACAGTAACAACATCCTCTGGGTGCATGTCTGCTGTGAAGTATTTATGATTTGGGAGATGGATTCACTTTATCCAGCTTTATTTTCAGAGTTTCCCTCGAGTTTCCACATGCTGGTTCACCTCTCTAAAGTGCCATAACCAAAAGAACACATCTAATAATAAACCTCCCAGTTCCCTTTCTCACTGGTGCCGAACCAACTTCTGTTTTCCTTTGAGCTCTACAAGACACAGAGGTGCTTCAGAGGCAGGTTAAATCTGCCTCGGTGCAGGGCTGCTCTGGAATTGCTGTCACATTCCTGTGTGGAACACGTGTGTGTGCAGTGGGGTGCGTGCTGTGAGTGTTGCTTTCTGAGCCCAGGGAAGGCACAGCTGCCAAAAACACCTGCCCTGCCCTGCCCTCCGCGGCAGCACATCCGCTGGGCCGGGGCGAGGGCTCTGCTGGGCTACCCCAGCAGCTTGTGAAACGACACAGCGGAAGCATGTTGTGAAATCGCAGCGGTTAAAGAACCCCTGGTTAAAAACCCAGGGCATTTTCTTTCCCTAACATACCTCCGCGGCAGTGCCATCAAAGCAGCCGTCGTGCTAACAAACAGCTCCGTGCATCCCGGCTCCGGATCAGCCCGGTCCCACTTCACAGCAGCGTTTCTTTTACTGCTGGGTTTTTACACCTCATTTGAAAACAGCTTTTTTTTAAAAATCCAAACAAAAGAGGTGTTGTGCCACCAATTTGCTACTTTTTTCTGCCTCGATTAACGAGTATCATTAAAAATTTAATGAAGTTAAATGCACAGTGCAGGAAGGGGTGATGGCACATGTCCAGCCCTCGGGATTAAAGAAGAGAAACTCCCCTCCCACCCCATCCTGACTTTTTAGGAACACGAGACATCGTCATCTGTTTGGTGACAATCAACGACTTCTCTCTGATTACAAAACAACTCAGTTTTTATTTTGGCAGAACTTAAAAAAATCATATATTTATCTACATTGTAGTAAAAACAATGAATTTATTTTTTTTTCATCCTTCATATATCCATGGACACATCGCAACCGAGCCGGGACATGGGGATCAGGCATGAGGTGACCCCGGGTGGGACAGCACGTGGGGGCCCCCCCCGGCACAGTGTCACGGGCACCACCAGAGCTTCAGCACCAAAAAAGATGCACTTAGAAGTGTTCTCCTCCTCCTCCCAGCAAACACAGCAGCAGGTCACTTTTTGCACAGGGGCTGCAGCACGTCACCTATTTCCAAAACGTGGTTGCCAAACATGAGAGATTACTATTTTGGGACACCTTTAAACAAGAATGTTTATTCATATTAAAGCAGAAACCAACTCATAAATGCTGTTTATACACGTGTGTGCCTGTAAAAGACACAGTGGGACAACTCAAGAAGAAAAGGCTGCGAGAGGAGGATCATCACTGGAGTCTGCGGTAGCTCTTACAGAGTTCGTGGTCCCTGATGTCCCCCCACCCTCCGTTTTTGACGTGAGGGGACAGGGGAGCCATGGAGTACCTTTTACTGACACTCATCGTTTCGGGAAACAGGTACTGTTGGTTGCTGTTCAAGAGAGAGTCGATTTTGGCACTCTGGGTGGACGGCCTGCAGGATTTCTTGTGGTGCATGCCACAGTCCCCTGTGTGAAAAATCCTGGGGATCTCGGGCACCAGCACTTTCCAGAACTTTGGAAGACAAGAGACAGTCAGGTGCTGCAGAGTCCAGTCCCAGTTGTAGTCGTCGTAGGTGCAGAAGGCGTCCGTGCACTCGATGAGCTTCTCGTAGGTGTCTCTGCCGAAGGCCATGCCCATGTTGTGCTCCGTGGACTTCCACGTCTTCATCTCCGCCTTGTCGGCGCGGCCGGCGAAGCCTCCGCGCACGGGGCCGTAGGTGCCCAGGGACACCACCTGGCACTCGGGGCACTCTCGGCGGCGCAGCGCCCACAGCCTCTGGAGGACGTGGTAGAAGTCGGGCGCCAGGTAGTGATCCTCCTCGAGGAAGAGCACGGGCCCCGCGTGCCGCCGCAGCGCCCGCACGCGCTCCCACACGAAGTGCAGCTTCCACCACCAGTGGTGCTTGGTCTGCGCGAACCGCGCCTCGCGGTAGTGCCCGAAAGAGTCGGGGAAGTCGGCGTTGATGCAGCCCAGGCGCCGCGCCGCCGCCCGGCCCACGTCGCGGGGGCAGTCGCGGGGGTCGTGGCCCGGGAACTCGCGCGGGTACAGCTGGATGCTGAAGGGGAAGAACACCTGGAGCACGGCGCAGAAGTCCACGCGGGCCGCCAGGCGGTTCAGCTCCTCGGCCCACAGGTCGTGGCTCAGCACCAGCAGCACGTTCTCC
>VWZG01001760.1:331869-378531 GCA_013396735.1 Grallaria varia
CCCCCCCGCCGCCATGATCCTCTTTATCCCCTCACGCTCCCCTTCCCTCCATGACCCTGTCTCTTCTCCCCTTTCCCTCCATGACCCTCTCTCCTCCCCTCACGCTCCCTCTCTCCATGACCCTCTCTCCTTCCCTTACACTCCTCGCCATGACCCTCTCTCCTCTCCCTTCCCGCCATGATCCTCTCTCCCCTCACGCCCCCTTCCCTCCACGAACCTCTCTCTCCTCCCCTCGCACTCCTCTTCCCTCCACGCCCCTCTCCTCCCCTCACGCCCCCTCTTTCCATGACCCTCTCTCCTCTCCCCTCGCAGCCGCGTCTGCTCGAACCGCCACGGCCTCATCCGCAAGTACGGGCTGAACATGTGCCGGCAGTGCTTCCGCCAGTACGCCAAGGATATCGGGTTCATCAAGGTGGGCCGCGGGGCAGCGCTCGGGGCTGCGGGGGCGCCGGACCGCGCTGACTCCTCTCTGCTTCTCTTGCAGCTGGACTGAGCGCCCGGAGGATGAGGCGACAGCCGGGAGCTCCCGAGGCACCCCTGGCCATCCCTGGCACATCCGCAGCATCCCGGCTCAGCCTTACTTAATAAATGCTCTCCCAGCCCAATTGATCGGTGCGTGTTTGGTTTCTGGGAAGGGTTCAGTGGCTCCTGGAGTGGAGGAGGCTGTGCATGGGTTTGCCCTGCTCTCCTTGGCTTCCCAGCGTGAAGCCTGGTGGTCTCCACAGTGTTTGGTGCTCGTGCGGTGTCCCTGAGCCTTCATGTTTGCAAACACCAGGGGCGGGGAGGTGAGTGGCCAGGCAACCTGTTGGAATGGCCATGGAATTATGGAATGGCTTGAATTGGAAAGGACCTTAAAGCCCATTCAGTGCCACCCCCTGCCATGGGCAGGGACACCTCCCATCAGCCCAGGTTGCTCCAAGCCCCATCCAGCCTGGCCTTGGACACTTGCAGGGATCCAGGGGCAGCCACAGCTTCTCTGGGCAGCAGGTAACACTCAGTTGGCACCAGCTTTTCCTCCAGTTGCCTGGATCAATTGCCGCTGAACTCTGTGCTGCTGTGGGCTGCTGGTTTAGAAACTATGAAACTAAGGAAACTTGGGGAAATATGTAGGAAATAAGAAGTGTGAAAATGGGTTTTAGAACAGCTACAGCTGGGTTAATAGATCCAATGCACTGGAAGTGGAGACACATATCCTGGGAAGAGGGCAAGGATACTGCCTGGCTGGGGTCAGGAAGGCTGAGGGGCAGCTGTAGCTGAGCCTAGCAAGGGATACAACGATTAACGAGGGCTTGTCTAGCCAGGGAATGATTTCTTTTTTTTTTTCCCCCCCAAAAGTACCATTTTTGTGAGGCTTTGGCACAGGTTTCCCAGAGAAGCTGTGGCTGGCCCTGGAAGTGTCCAAGGCCAGGTTGGACGGGGGTTGGAGCAACCTGGGCTGTGGAAGGTGTCCTCTCCCCAGGGACAGGTCCTTTCCAACCCAACCCATTCCATGATCTGGGGAAAAGGTGTGGTACCATCCTAAGAGCTGCTGCCAGAGCTTTGTTACCTGTGGACTAAACCCACAGTGAGTTACAGGGGGAGGAGCAGCAAATCCTGGGATGCAAAATGAGACCAATTTGTAGTTAAAACCTGATTAAAAAAATCAAGGGTGACTGTATGGATCTGCCTTGCTCAGGATTTCCATGTTCCCTTTTCCTTGAGCCACAGCCATGGGACTTGAAGAGATTCTTGGGAGGGTTCCTTCATCCCACCATTGCACCAAGCTCCAAAACACGTGGGCAGTGCTGGGAAGGTGGTGGTGAGGAAGCAGATCCTTTTGCCTGGTGCTGATCCAGGTTTGGTGCTGGACTGGCAAAGGGTTGGCTTTGCTGTGGTTGGGTCTTGTTTTTTTTGGATGGGAAACTGTTAATTCCTGGTTCCTGTCGGAAAACCCTGCAGTGTGGAGGTTCTGCACTAAACAATAAAGAGATTTAGTTGCTCTGATGGTGATTTTGGGGCTTCCCCCCCCGCCTTCAGTCTCTGTTGATGGACACAGGGAGGTGAATCCTGTGGGGTTTGTTGGGCTTTGGTGTGATCCTGAAAAATCAGGAAGCACTAATTGCCATTTTAAGAAGGCACTGAATTTCTTGGGTTTGGGGTGCTCTGAGAGAGGTGTAGAATTTTTGGGAAACACAAAATCAGTGAAGCAAAATGTGAGGGGAAATCCGTGTGTTCCTGTCCCCACCAACATACTGGAGGCAGGAGGAGATCCCAAACTTTGGAAGTGGCAGCGGGATCAGAGTTAGTGAAGTTCTCAGAGACACAAAAGCAGTTTGAGCCTGGCAAGGAGTTTCACTTCCAGAAAGATATTTTGGTGTTGGAGCATGTCCTGGGCCCCAGATCTCTGTGCCTGAACATCTTTTCATCATCTGCATGATGAAAAACAAACACATAGTATACAAGATAAACAAATAAAAATAAAATCCCAAATTGCTGGGGCTGTTAATTCCATAGCAGCTCCCTATTGAAAGCAAAGCTAAAATATATTTTTAATTTACTTTGCACACATTAAAATGCCTGAATTGGCACATGGTAATTTTGTAAAAGCTTTAGATCTCCTTGCCTTTTCCCTGTTCTGTTGCTCCCACCTTCTAACTCCAGGGAGATAGTGCTGTGGGACAACATGTAATTCTTTTTTGCCTTCTTGCTGCCTTGACCAGGTATTTATTGCTCAATATGCAATGAAGATGAGGTGCCAAACCCTTGAATTTCCTGAGCTTGCTGTGAAAATTGCATTTTGTTTCTGCCCGAAGCTGGTGGTTACAGCCTCTGAAGGTTCACAGGTGTGAAGCTTGAGCTTAATTTGGATGCCAAATGATTTATAGAGAGCTGCTGGTTCCCCTAAAGAACAGGTAAAAGTCAAAATACTCCTCCAGGACTTTGCTTTATTAGTGAACTACTAATCCAGGTTTTCCTGTAGGGAAGTAATGCTGCCTCCTTAGAGCCAAGGGAAAGGTAGTGGTGCCTTGGCTTGCAGAGGGACGAGCCTGCAATAGCTGAAATTGGGTTTTTGGGAATTTGGACCCCTGAAAAAACCCACTAAATTGCATTGGATTATGTGCCAGATAAAATCTATGGCTGTCAGAGGCTCCAGGAGGAATTTGCAAGGCTTTGGGTAAAACACTGGCTTCTGAACTTATCCTCAGGCTGGAAAATGAAGGAAATGTAGGGAAGCAGTGTAATTCCTGCAGGAAATCTGGGGCAGCACCGGTGCTGGGAATTTTTTGTGATGACCCTCCTGGTGCAGAGGGGTCTTGGCCTCCCTGACATGGGATTATGGCCGGGGATGACCTTCAGGCTCTTTTCCTCCTTCCAGCATCTCAAAGTGACTTCCAGGCCTGGCCAGACGGATCCCAATCCCCTGGATTAGGATCTGGCTGCTCCTCTGCCCAGGGTTCACTTCCCCAGCTGAGACTGGGATAACACTTCTTGCTGCACCATGGAATGTGCTCAGGCAGGGACGGCAGATTGTCCTGGGATGTGGATATTCCCAATATTGACATTCCTGAGTTCCTGCAAGGAGCAAACTCCACCCAAGGCTTCCCCAAGACATGTCAGCTGCAGGCAATGCTTGGAGCAGAGTGAACAGAGCTCGGAGCTGTTCATTATCCCAGTGCCGAGCGTAGGGAAAGGGAAAAGGGTTCTCCAGAGGGGTGGGAGCAGGGACAGGCAGCCTGAGAGGATGCAGTTGGTCCAAGAAGGCAGGAATTTGGTTAGGGAAGCCCTGGGAGAAGTAAATCTGGCCAGGGCCGTTGAGGGCAACAAGAAAAATGTTTCTGATGGTGCCTTGGTGATAAAAAGAAGAGCAGGAAAATGTCCCTCTGCAGAAGGAAACCTGGTGATCAGAGGGCTGGGAGACCCTGGTGGGGTTTCACCTGGAGAAGAGAAGGTTCCAGGGAGACCTGAGAGCCCCTTCCAGTGCCTAAAGGGGCTCCAGGAGAGCTGGAGAGGGACTGGGGACAAGGCATGGAGGGGCAGGACAAGGGGAATGGCTTCCCACTGGCGGGGGAAGGCAAACGCAGCGCAGCATCCCAGAGCAGGCGCTAGATGGCACTCTCTGCCTGCGCATCCATCGGCATTCCAGCAATCCATCGCTCCCCTCCGGGAGCCGCCGCCGGTACGAGTTTGTGCTGCGGGTCCTCTGTCCTTGCTTTCTTTGGAGAAATCCCGGTGTTGTATCCTTGCTGCTGGACGGCAGGATGGGGACACAGCCCACGGTTCTGCCCCTCTGGCTCCAGCTTCAGTCCCGGCTGACACTGGAAAAGAAATTCCAGTTCTTGCCTTTCCCTCTGATTTTGGTGCCTCATGCTCTGGTCCTGCACACTCATTTTGGGGAGGAAGCTTAAACCCACTCCGAAACCAAGCTCGTTACCCCTGATTTTCCCCGGCTTAATGCTGAACTCCTGTGATTCTTCCCAAGCCCCCGCAGAGCTCTGCCCAGGGCCACAAACCGTCCTGAACTGGGGGATTTTAGCCATAAATATATTTTAGGAGAGTCTTAACTCACATCTGTGTGTCGCTTCAGGTGGCTCAGAGCTGTGCTGAACACCAGGATGATGCTTCTACTTACAGCGCTGAAGCCACGTGGGATGTGGATAAATCCCAGGGATTTCTCCCCCCTGATTCCTGCACCAAGGAACTGCAGCGATGCCCAGGTATATCCAAGCTCCTGCTTTATAATTTTATTTACTGCTGTAACAAACCTTTGCTAAACCTTGTCCATCCCAGTGCTGGGATGAGGCCCCGGGCACAGGGGGCAGTGCCCACCGTGCAGGAAGGTTTTACAGGAAAAATTCCTGGCTGGAAAGGGTGGTCATGCTTTGGAAGGGTGGGGTCCCCAGCCTGGAGGTGCCCAAGGAAGGACTGGACATGGCACTCAGTGCTCTGGGCTGGGTGACAAGGGGGACATTGGTCACGGGCTGGACTTGATCTTGGAGGCCTTTTCCTCAATAATTCTGGGATTCTGCTCTGGGTGTTTGATAACGTGGCAAGCTGAACATCCAGGAAAGCCCAGGCAGATGGGATGTGGCTGTGTGGTGAGCAGAAGTGCTGCTAATTAAAACACTTCCAAAGGCTGGCATTAGGCACCAGTAGCTCTGATTCGTGCCACTTGTTGGGAGTGTGTGTTCCTCGCAGACAGTGTTTATTTATGGCATGGGAAATCTATTTCAATCAGATAATTTCCATAACTGAATATTTATGCCAACAGCCACTGAATGCTCCTTGACTAAACTGAAAACTATTTATTCAGTTATAAATGTTTACTTGTTTAGTGTTAAAACTGCTTTAAACAAACTTAAAAATCAAATTGATGTCTTCTCCATTAGCTGGCTTTCCGTTGGTATTCCAGACAGCAGCTTGCTGAGCAAGGGATAATGTTGTGTCGTCATTCCAGCTCAAACAGCCTGTGGATATTTATGCCTTCTAATGGCTCTGATTGCCCAGAGAAGCTGTGGCTGCCCCTGGGTCCCTGGAAGTGTCCAAGACCAGGTTGGAGCAGCCTGGGACAGTGGGAGGTGTCCCTGCCCATGGCAGGGCGTGGGAATCATTCCATGGCCTTTAAGGTCCCTCCCAGTCCAAACCATTCTGGGATGAACAGGCTGCCCAGGGCAGGGGTGGATCCCCATCCCTGCAGGGGTTTAAAAACCCTGTGGATGTGGCACTTGGGAACGTGGGGCAGTGCTGGGCGATGGTTGGACTTGGTGGTCTTAAAGGTCCACCCAGGGCTGGTCACTCCAAACCTCCCTGGGCAGCCCCTTCCAAGGCCTGACCACCCTTTCCAGGGGGAAATTCCTCCTGGTGTCTCACCACCTGCCCCTGCCCTGGCCCAGGCTGAGGCCATTCCCTCTCCTCCTGTCCCTGTTCCCAGGGAGCATATCCCGACCCCCACTCCTGGCAGGGAGTTTTAGGGAGCACAGTCTGGGTAGTTGTGACCTTGTGCTGCTCCAGAGGCTGAAGCTGCCCCTGCTCTCCCTCTGTGCAGCTCTGGATGTCCAGCTGTATCCCACAGCCTTGGGGAGCTGCTGCTGCCCTTGGGTTTTGGTCATTTGCTTCTGGCATGAGCTCAGAAGAGGCTTTTTGGGTGGTGATGGAGGCTTAAAGTCAGTGTTTAATCGGGGTAAAGGCAAGTGCCCCGACAGTGAATTGAGCCAAACTCACTGGTGTGATGCTTGCCCCAGCTCTCAGCACCGAGGGGCTCACAGGAGAGCTCTGCAGGAGCAAATCCATGCCAAAGCCAGGGATTTCTTGGATGTGATCTGATTAACAGCAGAACAGGGATCCTGTCTCTGGTTAAAGCTCCGTGCTTTGCAGAGGGGGCTTTGCTCATTGGGCACAGCCTCCCTGCTCCTCTCCCTCCTCCCTCCCTGTGCCTGCAGTGGCTCTGCAGAGCTGGGATTTCTCCCAGAAAATGTGAGGATTGGAAGCAGGATCTCCCAGATCCTGCAGAAATCCCCTCCCTCGCAAACACCTTGGGATCCTCACAAGCCTGCAGAGCCTTCTGATGGCTTCATTGCTTCTTGCTTCTCCATTAACTCCCCTGCAAGGACAGGGAGAAACAGGAGGTGAAGGCCAGGAGCCAGCCGTGCCTGGGGGCTTGGCTTTCCCTGGGATTTGCTGTTTTTCTTGGAGCTCTGGGAGCACAGATATACCCATTTTGTGTGTGTGCGTTCAGGCCTTGTTCATCACCACTCTGATGATGCACAACCCCTGGCGAGGAGATGCCCTGGGGCTCAGAGGAGCAGGAATCCCTCGGGAGTCATGCCCTGGGTTTGTGGCTCCTTGTCTGGAGCACTGATGTGTTCACACAGGCCATGAACCTCAGTTATGTTCCCCTCGCTCCTTCACAGGGTTTGATGGAAAGTGTCACAGCAGCTGGTGGCACAAAATCAATGCCCAGCTCTGTTCTCCCAGTCCTTCATCCCGGCGTGGGGTGGAATCGTGGCTCTCCTGGCCTCCCATGGCTCACCCTTCTGAAGGGTTTGTGGGATAAAGTGCGTCCCAAAAATCTGGACACTCCCAGGCAAATGTTTTCAGGTCTGACTGTGCGTCACTCAGAGAGCTCGTGATGAATTTTGTATGGACATGAGGCGTTTCCAAATTTTTTTGGGTGTTGTTTGGATTGGATTGAATGGCTGGAATGGTGAGATGCTGGCACTGGAATGCCCAGAGGAGCTGTGGCTGCCCCTGGATCCCTGGAAGTGTCCCAGGCCAGATCCTGGGGGTCTGGCTCAGGCTGTGAATGTCCATCCTGCTGCAACACACACAGAAAGGACCTTTTCTGGCTCGAGAAGTGATCGAAGTGTTGGCTGAAAACTCAGTTTCTGGGGTAAGGAGTGAAGAACTGACAAATAACCTTGGAATTTTTTATGGCGGAGCTGCGGTTTTATCTTATCCCTGCCAGTGCCGTGTTTCAAAATGTATATCAAAGAGATGATGTGACTCTCACCCGTGCAAGTTTCTGCCTTAAAAGGGTTTTCCCTTCATCTTCCAGAGGGACTGGAGGTCTGAAAATTCCCAGGGCACTTGTAGTGTGGCCACATTTTCCATTTACATCCCACTTGTACCAGTGGCGGTGCCCTGGGTGGCACTGCCAGGGCCAGACCCCAAACTTGTGCCTTGGGTGACAAAAAGGGGAAGAAAAGACAGAAAAGGTAAAAGGAGCCATTATATTTTTGGTGTTTTTCCCCCAGAGGGCTGAGTGGATTGGCTGGAATTGGAATGGGAAGGGCTTTGAGCATCAAGAAGGCATAACATGAGTTGGTTTGGGGCTCTGAAATGGTCCTTTGGAGGACCTAAACTGGCTAGTGAGGCATCTTTTTTACATATAGATATATGACCATGTGTACATGTGTGTATTTTTCCTCCCCTTCCTCTTCCAAGCACGTTCCAAGGACGTGATGATGGACAAAACCTTGGGATGGGAACGGCTGGAGTGACTCTGTGTGAATCCCAAAGTGTTTGCTCCCAGCCTCTTACAGAGCTGTTCAAAGTGTCCTGTCCTCGGGAGGGAATTTTAATTAATTACTTTGAAAGAAACACACATTCTAGCCTTTTTTTTTTTTTTTTTTTTGGCTTCACTGAGTGGCTTTCTTCTCTGCAGTGAGATGAAGCAAACCCAGTAAATGAAGTCCTGCAGCAGCAGTGACTGGATGGCTGCAACTGGAAAGGTCTTGGCATGTCTGGAGGGAGCAGAACACGTTGATTTATGATTTTACCAAGCGTGGCTGGCTAGGGATTCGTGCCTGTATGGTTTGAAAGTCGTGCAGAGATATTAATCAAAATTAAGGCTGCCCTCAGGCGGTATCCGAGCCAGTGGTCTGGCTCCTGGCTAATTGATTGCACAACCAAAGCAGAGCTGGCCCTTCCGAGATGGGCAAAGGACGGCTGGGATGGAGGGGCTCGGCTCTGGTGCCAGCTGGGAAGCAGAGGGTTGGAACAGAGGGCGTAATGAGGAATAATAGGAATCAGTTCCAGGGGCTGGGCGCTTGTCCCCATTGATTAGGCTGTGTGTGAAGGGAGGGGATGATTAATAGGGACACCCGAGTGAGAGGCAGCGGTGACATTTGTGGAGCTGCAGCCTGGAATCCCATGCTGGCAAAGGGCAGACGGGGCTTGGGTAGTGAATGCTGGCCCTGGGAAAGGATATTTTTGGAGCTCAGATGTGTCCATGTGTCCCTGGGGCCAGCCTGTAGAACCCACGATGGGAGTGGTGCTGCTTCCTCACCTTAGTCCCTGCGTTAACTGGTGTTCTGATGGAAAATGCCTTAAAATGTCCACGTGGGGTGGTGTTGATGGGTCTGCCTCCCACCTGGGTGATGGCCACAGGATCCCTGGGGTTGGAAAAGCCCTCCCAGCCCATGGAGCCCACCCTGTGCCTGATGCCCACCTTGCCCCCCAGCTTAGAGCACTGAGTGCCATGGCCAGTCCTGTCTTGGGCACCTCCAGGGCTGGGCACTCCAAACCTCCCTGGGCAGCCCCCTCCTCTGGGAGATTTCCAGGTTTGCTTGTCTTCACGAGGTGGTTGTGTTGGAGGGTGAAGGCCAAGCTCAGACCCTTTTCTTTCAGGGGAAAACTGCAGCTGCACTTCTCTGCCCTCCCCCCACGTTGGGATACAAGTGGGATTTGACACTGGATTGCCCTTGGTCTTCATGACAAGGACTCTGGATGTTCCCCTGTGGTCAGGATGGTGCACACACAGGGCAGTGATGCCAAATCAACCTTTTCCCATGGCCTGGGCTCTTGCAATGGTCCAAAAGTTGGAAAATCTAAGGAGATCGTGTGAGGAGCAAATGAGGGAGCTGGGGGGGCTCAGCCTGGAGAAAAGGAGGCTCAGGGGGAACCTTCTGGCTCTGCAACTCCCTGATGGATCCAGGGCAGGGTTGGGATCTTCTCCCTGGGAACAGGGACAGGAGGAGAGGGAATGGCCTCAGGCTGGGCCAGGGCAGGGGCAGGTGGGGCAGCAGGAGGAGTTTCTGCCTGGAAAGGGTGGTCAGCCATTGGAAGGGGGGTGACCCTCTTTGGGGTGACTAATTGTGATCTGAAGGCAGCCAACAGGAAACATGGAGAGACCACTGACAAGGGCCTGGAGAGACAGGACAAAGGGGAATGGCTGCCCACTGCCAGAGGGCAGGGCTAGATGGGATATTGGGAAGGAATTGCTGGCTGGGAGAGTGGGCAGGCCCTGGCCCAGGTTGGGCAGAGAAGCTGTGGCTGCCCCTGGATCCCTGGAAGGGTCCAAGGCCAGGTTGGATGGGGCTTGGAGCAACCTGGGCTGGTGGGAGGGGTCCCTGCCCATGGCAGGGGGTGGCACTGGATCATCTTTCAGGTACCTTCTAATCCAAACCATTCTGGGATTCTGGGATAACCACCACCCTGAGGACACTCTGCTTTGCAGGTACTGCTTTGCAGGAGCTCCTTCAGGTACTTTTGCAGCTTCTCTGGTTTTCTTTGGGGTGGTTTTATTCCTCATACAGCACCACAAGGGATCATCTGTCCCTGCTCCCTCCTAGCTGTCAGTGGGACAATATCTGCCTGTGACTGATCCTGCCTTTCCCTATTTTGGGCCTCATCCAGCTGCACACAGACGTGTCTCTGTTCCGTGGCTCGGGGGTTTTGTGGTGTTCTTGCTGACTTTGAAATGATCCCCCCCTTTTCTGCTTGGCCGTAACTCAGTGGGATCAATAGTGGTGGGGCTGGAAACGAGGTGGGGAGGGATCCTCTGCATGAGCATCACACAGAGAAATGCTGCACTTGCCGGAATTCCTGCAGCTCACCTTCCAGCCCTTCCATCATTCCAGAGCCTCCCCACGGCCCAGCTCAGCCTTTCCCCATGGGAAGCTCCGTCAAAGCCGAAGCCGCCGGCAGCCCGATCCAGGAAATTCAGCACTTTCCAAAGGGCTGCAGTGCCCGTCCTGTCCTGGATAATGTGGGAGACCAGGCGTGCTCCTGCAGCACCTTCCTTCCCCTGAGCCAACCCTCAGTTCCCATCTGGGCTGCCTCCAGCTCGGGATTCTGGGATCATGTTTGCGGGATGACCACGCTCATCCCGCAGGAGGTGGTGGCTCGGTGGTGTCCAGCTGTCTGTCTGTCTGCAGCCCCTGGAATTCAGCCAAGGGCCAGAGCTGCAGCCAGAGTCCATCGATGTGGGGGACACTTCGGTGTCTCCTGCCAGGCTCCGGAGCCTCCGCTCCCTGTGGGATCATCCAGCCACCATCAAAGCTTCATGGGCACTGTGCTCAGGGGCGAGTTCTTGTCAGGGAGGGAGAAACAGAGTCAGGGAAACAAACCTTGTTCTAAAGCATCTGTAATTTTCCTGAGCCAAGGCATCAGGGGAAGATAAGGAATTGTTTAGGAGCAGAGAGCGGGGTGGATGGGGGGCACAGTCGGGATGTGCTGAGCGAGCCACCCAAGTTCCAAACCCCAAGAGATGTTGCTCCCCCTGGGCATGGGAGCTGCTGGGATTCCTGCAGCACCCCAGCCTCAGGCTCTCCTTGCTCCCAGAGGAGTTCCCCGCCTGCCAAAGGCGCTGGAGTCATTCTCCTGGCAGGAATAAGTGCTGAGGGTCACAGCTCGGCTGCTGCCGAAATCAGAGGCGCAGGGGATGGGCCGCTCGGGTCCTCGCTGCCCTTGAAATCCAAGCTGGCAAAGGCAGGCTCTAGTTTCTCCCTGCTCCTCGGGATTAGTGGGATGAGGTCGGCGTGCGGCACTAACTCACTTTGCTCTCCACTCCCTTCATTACATTCCAGGGGAGCACTGCTCCCGGGGAGTTAATCCTCGCTACTGCTCTCCCCTTGCCTCTGCCTTTGTCCTAAATTAAATCAGCCACTGTCATTTTCCAGCTATAAAGATTGACTTTTTTTTTTTTTTTTGAAACTACACTGAGGCAATTGGTGATAATTTATACATCTTAAATTTGCCTGCTTAGCTGTCGCTGCAGCTGGTTGGGTGGACCTTCAGCTGGCTGGGTTTTCCTTTTTCTGTTCCCTCCAGTGATGAGCTCTTGGAAAAGGGAGTGGTTCTGTCCCATGGGAGAAGCACGGACGGGCCTGAGGTGGACACTGAGCTCCTGTGAATGCCAAAACAAGGGCTCATGTCCATGGGATGCAGTGACCTTTCCAGGGAGAAAGGAAGGACAGATGCTCTCCCACATCAGCACTGGGATGAGTGGGAACATGGTTTGCCTTCAGGGGTTTTTGGGGCTAAACGGCCTGGTAGGGTCTCCTGCTATGGAATATCAGAAGCCTTTGGTCTCTGCCGAGCCTTGGGATGCTCCATCTCCATAGTACATGGAATGCTTTGGGTTGGAAGGGACCTTAAACCATTCCAACCCCCTGGTAAAGGGTCAGCCCTGTGATTGTTGTGGTTGTTCAGCGCCAGTTCCCATGTTTTGGAGGGGTTTAATTCAACCCCCCCAGAGTTGCTTTCTTTAATTCTCTGATTTAAGTTCTCCTTTTCCCTCGGCCAGGAACTTACCACGTGTTTCCAGCAGGAGCCCAGCGATGTTCTGTTCCCTGGAAGGTGGAGTCTGGGCAGCTGATTGAGCTCATTAATGTTAAAATGGGTTTTGGAACATCCTGGGGTAGGAACTCATGGGAATTATGAGGGTGGGAGGGCAGGGTAAGGTGAGAGAGCACCTCGGAAGCATCCTGCTTGAGGCAGATGGAGCAAAACTGGGATCTGAGAGAAAAATGGTGATTTCTGTATGTGAGATGGGATATTGGGAAGGAATTGGTGGCTGTGAGGGTGGGCAGGCCCTGGCACAGGTTGGCAGAGAAGCTGTGGCTGCCCCTGGATCCCTGGGAGTGTCCAAGGGCAGGTTGGACGGGGCTTGGAGCAACCTGGGGCTTGGAGATGTCCCTGCCCATGGCAGGCGTTGGGATGAGATGGGCTCTGAGGTCCTTTCCAATCCAAACCATTCCAGGATTCCACAATTCCTTTGCTTGTGAACTTTTTTAATCTCATGTGCATTCATCTCCTTGGCTGAAATACAATATTAAAGAGATACTCCATTCCGCTTAATAGGATGAAAACAGATCTAATTAATGCAAATTAATTGATATTCCAAGGGAATTTTATTAGAGCTGGGTCAGGAAAAGGCATTTTGTGCATTTCTGTGGACACTTAAAAGACATTTATAGAGTTCATAGACTAAGGGGATGGTGTTTGTGTTCTATCAGAGGATGGGAAGGGCACTGGGAATTAATGAGGATGTGTTGGATGGTGTGGGATCCAAACCTGAGTGTGGAATAAGGGGTGCAGAATGTGTGGTTTGGGCTGGGATGGAGTTGATTTTCTTCCCAGGAGCTGTCCTGGGGTCTGTGCTTTGGATTTGCACTGGGAACAGGGGAGATAATTCCAGAATGTTTCCATGGGACCGTGACTGGAGCACGGGCAGCTCCGGGTGCTGCATCCTGGTTGCCACAGGGGTTTGGATGTCGGCGGGGAGGATGTCAGTAGATGGAGCTGTTTATTAATGTTTCCTGGTGATTTACGGCGCAGGATTCCCAGCCCTTGGGAAGGTTCCGTGGTTGCTCGAAGTGTTGGAGGAAATTTCCCGGGAAATCAGATTCTTTGCCTCTGTGGTGAAGACTTGGGGAGGGTGGCCAAGAGCATGACCTTGCCCTGGATATTAGGGAATGTTCAGGTGGGATATTAGGAAAAATCTCTTCCCTGGAAGAGTGGCTGAGCATTGGGACAGCCTGTCCAAGCCACCACCCCTGGAAGGGTTCAGAGGAGATGTGGAACTTCAGGATATTTGGTTCGGTTGACATGGTAGGGTTCCAAGGTTGGACTTGATGATCTTGGAGGTCTTTCCCAACCTTCATGATCCTGTGATTCCCCACGGAGTGGGGTGGATGCAGGCATTGGGAGATGGTCCACACATGTCCTGTCCTTTACATCCTTTTCTGCCAGATCTCACTTTCCTGGTGTCCTGGTCAAATCCTTGTCTGGAGTCGCACGGGATGGTGAGATTTGAATAGCAAAGAGAGAAACCTGCTTTGCTTCAAGGGTGGCACATGAAGAGGTGACTTGTTTTCAATCCAAACACCTGCGAGGCTCTTGTGGGTATTGGCAAATATATTAATTTTTATCTTGAATTACTACAGGCTGAAAATCCATCGGCAGTTTATTAGTAAACTTAGAGAAGAGATGTTGTGATCCGAGCGAGATAACTGGGGAACGACTGAGGGAAACACCTCTTGGTGGTGGTGGGAGGGATGTACATCTCCTGTCCTCCCACCTTCTTTGAGGTGCTGTGGAGAGAACAAATTCCTTCGTTCAGAAAGTTGGGACTCTGGGAGAGGGAAAATTCAGCTGATATAAAGAGGAAAAGAAGAGTAAAACCAAGAGGCAGAGCTCGGCTTTTGCGTTTTGCACAAGCAGATACATTTATTATCTGCAGGCCAGCACAGCCCTTCATTTTGTCTCATTTTGAAGTGCTTGAGTGTTTTGCCTGGAATATTAATGAACTTTGGCCCTGGCCAAGGAACCCTTAAGGGTGTCTTGAATTTAAATATCCAAAAAATGCCATGGAAACCGCAGGTCCTAAGGATGACCCTGAGCTGGCTGGCAGCAGCAGCACTTCCATGGAGAGACCTTTGCGTGATGCTGTGAAGCTGCTTTCGGTGTCTGGAAAAGTAGATTTTGGCTTAATAATTTTGGATTAATTAATTCTGTATTAATTTTATCTTAACTAAGTAATTCACACTTCCCCTTTGGGCTGCATTGTGCTGTGGTGGGCTGGGGGGCAGAGGGTTCTTCAGCGGGACATGCTAGTGGTGGGACTCGGTTTCACGCCTGCTTTGCCATCAGGAAGGGCAACAGCACCTCAAGGCAAAGGAGCTTTCCTGGTTTAGGCACTCGTTTGCAATATTTTGGGATTGTCTTTTCCAGCCAAAGCACTGGAGAACCCTTTGGAACCATGCTGTGACTGTGGGACAGTGGAGAGATTTGGGGCTCCAAATCACACATGAAAGGACCTGATTGTTTCCTTGGAAAAGGCAGTTTTTGCCCCATTGGCTGTGTCATTCCAGTGGCCCTGTGGATGGACCTGCTCCCGGCAGGGATTCCTTGAAATGCAGGATCAGGTTGTCCAGAGAAGCTGTGGCTGCCCCTGGATCCCTGGGAGTGTCCAAGGCCAGGTCTTGGAACAACCTGGGCTGGTGGAAGGTGTCCCTGCCCATGGAATGAGATGATATTTCAGGTCCCTTCCAGCCCAAACCATTCTGGGATTCCATGATTTTCCAAGCTGATGTTTCGTTCCTTCTCGTGTGACAGTGGGATTCCCGGAAAACACACCGAATTGACCTTCCACCCCTGTTCAACAGGCTTTCCTACATCTCTAATTATCCAGAATCCAGTAACAAGTTGTTTTGCCTTTGTATTTCTGCTTTGTGGCCCAGCCTCTCTCTTTGCATGATCCACCTCTAAGCAGTGCCTCGGACAAAGCAGAGTGCTGCTAATTCCACATTATGGGATTGTTAAGAACTCCCGGGAATCAACGGTGCTTACCAAGACAGTGCTGTTGAAATCCCTGACGCTGCCTATTGACCTGACATTACGAGGCACGTTAAAAGCCACTGGTCTGCACCTCTGGAGCTTCCAAATGAGCCAGTCTTTGTGTGATGGACCCGGTAAAAAGGCCTCCAAAAAAATCCCTCTTTGGTGACGAGGGAAATGCGTTTATATGGGAGGGCTGACGCTCGGCTTGGGGAGGTCAGGGGGGGTATTCAGAGGGGTTGCCCTTCGGTCCCACAGTGCCCATTTTAGGGGATTTAGGAGAAGCTGAAATGTGTTGGTTGATTATCATGGTGACACCTGAACGCAGCTCTCCAGCTTTTCCAAACCTGCTTGTTTATCTTGGTCTTGGAATTTTGACTCAGTTCCCATGGGGGTTGCTGTTGGCTGACCCTTGAGGTTGATGCCAGCAACTGGCCTTTGGTGATCCAACAGCACGAGTGTTTCTGGAGGTTTCTTGCGGTCCGAGTTTTGCCCCCACCTTAATAATGAGCAGGAGAGGAGGAAAACGGCCTCATCTAGTGGAAGGTGTCAGGGGGTGGGACTGGGGGGCCTTCAAAGGTCCCTTCCCACCCAACCGGTGCTTTTAATTCGATGATTTTGAAAAACCTTGACAGAATTCAGCTCCCTGTCCTGTTCAGCCGTGGGTTTTCCCACTGGGAAGATCCCGAGGAGTTTAGGGATGCTGTCACTGAGCTTGGGGGTGTGTGGGATTTCTGGCTCCCTGTGGATACATCCGTGGATATTCCCATGGATATCAATGTGTGCTGCAGAATGCACCTTCCCCAGAAGGGATCTCCTCCTCGTTTCCCTCTTTTCCCCGCTATGCTGCCAGAGCCAATGAACCCAAGCCATTCCCACCTCCCACCTGGTGTTTGGAGCACCTGGAATTTTAGGTTGGGTTTTTTGCCTGTTCTGTTGACTCGTGCTGTGCATTCCCTGCTTTTTTCCCTCCTGTAATCCCTTTCCCGGGCTCGGATACCTTCATCCTTGTCTCGAGCCAGGCAGCTGGTCCTGCAGGAAACCTTCGCAGGGCTTTGTTTGTGCTGCTCCTGCTCATCCCTGTCACCTCTTGGACCGCAGCAATTTGGAGGACAGGCAAAAATCCAGCTTCCCTGTGGGATTAAATCTCCTGGAATGTTGGGTTTTCTGGGCTGTGTTTCTCTTCGTGTGGAGTGAAACACTCAATCTTTATGTTCAATGGGTGAAGGAGGCACCTTCCCTGCTCCTCAGGGATCGCCGGTGCTCTCCCACCTTCCTGATGGAATTCCCAAGTGACATCTACTGCATTTGCATCCTTAATTACCAACCTTTATGCTAATTATGTTCCTTCTTTCTGTGGCTCTTTAAAGCTCCAGTGTGGCAGGGCTGGAATGTCTGTTACAGAGATGGATCAGATGCAACCAAAGCACTCCATGAATATTCTTCCCTTTCCATTCTGGAACAGTTTCCTGTCCGATCCTTCCGCTGCACCCCTCGCTCCTTTTGGCTTTGGGCAGCTAAATTTGGGGACAGGGTTGTCAGTCAAAGCAGAGCCTTCTGCAGGATCCTTGCAGGGAGTGATAACCCCAGGAATTTGCTCTGAGAGCCACCACTGGAGATGGGGTTATGATGGGTGGGTGGGATGTACGTGCTCCTGGAAATGTCCTGGAAGTGGTAGGGGGATATTTCCTGAGCCTTTGGTGCTGCCTGGAGGTTGTATCCGTATCCAAAATGTGTGGTTGGGACTGCCTTGGACTGGACTTCTGGGCATGTGGAAGGGGTCCCTACCCGGGGCAGGGTGTTGGGAGGAGATGGTCTTTAAGGTCCCTCTCAACCCAAATCGTTCTGGTATTCCATGATTTTGGTTCAGGGCTTATTTGGATCCACTGCCTGGACATGGTTATCCCTCCAAAGGTCCTGAGGTTAATTGCAGCTTGCTGTAAATATTGCTGCTGGTGCCTCCTGATCCGTCTGGGAGGAAATGGCCTTAAATATACATTTTGGGATGGATGAGGGTATTTATCAGGTGTTCTGAGCCTGGCTCTGCCCTGGTCCTGGTCACCTGTTACGCACGGACTGTGCTGGAGGGTCTCCCTCCTGTGCAGCTCCTGAAGCCAGGCCTGGGCATTTTCTAAAGATTTTCTAAAATGTTGTCTTCTTTTAATGAGAATTAACCCTATTATTTAATCCTGATGCCTTTATCAGCTCACTGATTCCGTGCAGGGTTAGGTTGGATCTCAGGGAAAGGTCCTTTCCCCAGAGGGTGATGGGCACGGCCCCAAGGCTGCCAGAGCTCCAGGAGTGTTTGGACAACAGAACAGAGAAGGGTAGGATTGTTGAGGTGTCTGTGCTGGGCCAGGGGTTGGACTGGATGGTCCTTGTGGGTCCCTTCCAGCTCAGGATATTCCATATTTCTAATTTATGGTTTATGACCGAGCCCATCCTTATCCTGGGGAGCCCCTAAACCAGCTCGGTGGGGCCACCAAGAGCCATTTGCTGCCCGTAGACCCTCAACTCCTCCTCCTGCTTCCCACCCGGGCTTCTCATCTTCCCCCTGGTGGCAGGACAAGAGTCACTGGGATGGAGACACATCCTGACACCTTCAGAGTGTCCCGACGCTGCACCAACCTCTGTGGTGACCGCACGTCCCGGCTGGGAGATGCCCCTGGGGAAAGGCTCCTGTTTCGGGATGTGGATGGAGCTGGGACGTGATGTGGGTGCAGGCTGGAGGTAATTTGGGAGGAATGCACAGCTGGCTGGTCCTGCTTGGAAGGAGCTGCTGGAGACAGCTGCCCACAACATCTGGCTGCTCAGCCCCTCTGTGCTCCACATCCTCCATTCCCTGTTTTCCTTCTTTCCTTGTTTTTGTCCCCCCCACTCCCTGTGATGCCTTCAGAGTGGGTGTTTATCCTCACTGCAGCGAGCTTCTCCTCAAACAAATCCAAGCCACGGTGATGCTGTTAATTAGCAGGAGATACTAATTTTTTCTTCGAGCGTAGTTGGAAGGTTTTTGCCATTTTTGGGATAATACTGAACCTATCCTGTTTTCCGCCTCATTTGACGGGAAATGCCCGTGAATCTCTGAGCTTTATCAACCCTGATGGATGGGTAGAGGGTGTCCAGGCAGGGTGTTTGGTGCTCTAAACCTTGCTGCTGGTGCTGCTGGTAAATGCCCTCGTTTCCCAGTGTGTGCTTATTTAACAGCCTTCCCTGGGGGGTTGGTGGTAACCGGCTACTGAAGAGCTCCCCAAACCCACCCAAAGGCTCCTGGCCAGGGCTGAGCCTTTCCAGCTCTTCTTGGGGAGTTGGTTTTGGGCTGGGGTGGCTTTGGGTGGGTGCCCTGGATGGTCTGCAGCGCAATTCCCGGCTCCAGGAGGTGCCATAATCCCATAACCCATGGCTGCCATAATCCCATTGAACACCCACCATGTGTTATCCCTGTGAGTTTGTTTTCCCTTCCTGATGAGCCGAAATTCAGGGCATTCCACGGGTTCTCCTGGTGGAGCTGCTTCTCCTTTTGTTGGAGGAGCAGAGGCAACTTCGTCCTTCCTCTTCTTCCTCGCTGTGCACTTGGTGGTAGCCAAGACACAGGAATGCTGGCCCTGTGGGAGATGGTCTGAGGGAGCTGGGAGGGGCTCAGCCTGGAGAAAAGGAGGCTCAGGGGGGACCTTCTGGCTCTGCAACTCGTATGGGAGTTGGGGTCTTCTCCAAGGAGTGCCTTCAGGTTGCTCCAGGGGAGATTTAAATTGGATAGTAGGGAAAAGTCCTTAAAGGGAAGGGCTGTCCAGCCCTGGCACAGCTGCCCAGGGCGGTGGTGGATCCCCATCCCTGGAGGGATTTAAAAGCCCTGTGGATGTGGCACTTGGGGGCATGGTCAGTGGTGGCCTTGGCAGTGCTGGGGAATCATTGGACTCTGATTTTCGTGGGCTTTTCCAACCCTAATGACTCTTGATTCTGTTTGGGATGAAAGTGGCTCTCAGGGCATGTGTTTGCTCAGGGATCAAGTCTTGAAACAAATCCTGGGGCTCCGTTTGCCTGTAGAGGCCTTTTACAGTGGGTGTTACAACTCAGATGTATAAACTTTTAATCCTTTTCTGTTGTTGTTTTGTTTTACTTTGTTTTGTTTTGCTTTGGTTTTTTTTGTTTTGTTTTTTAATACTTTTCTGGCTTCAGCAGAGATCTTTGAAGTGCTGTGGCCTTGGCCAAGATCAATGTTAAAAAAAACCAAAACAAAAAAAAACCCCTAAATTTGCTGTTTGGATGATTTCAGGGGGAAAATAGAATTTGAAATATTTAATTTAGTTCTGAGCTAAATTTCCTGATAAGGAGGGAGAAACCCCCTGTCTCAAATGAGAGATGAACCTTTTTTTTTTTCCCCTTTAGATTGCCTTTAATTAAACCCCTGAAGAATTATATTTGTACTGTTTAGTGAAAAAGCCTGAGACTGGAGCAGAGGGTGGGAGGCTCCACCTCCAGTTCCCTGCTATTCCCAAAGCAGGCAGACATCCTCCCTCTCTCCTCTTCTTCCCTACAAAGCTCTTTTGGACTTTTTCCTTTGGATCATGAGAGGCTCGCACAGTTTCCAGCCTGGATGGGTTTATGCCCAGTTTACCCTGATATTTGGCCTCGTTAGCATTGTCTTTGACCCTAAAGAATATTTTTCCCCCTTCTTTACCTTTGCAAGAGGAGAGAGACCCAGACCCTGAGTTTCCCCTCCCTCCCCTGCACTCCAGGTTAAAAGTTTGGGATGAATTGCACTGGATTGCACGACATTCCAGCTCAGCTCTTACCAGGGCTTTGTTGGGATGCTGTTGGAATTCCCCCTCCCATTCCATACCTTTCCCCTGCGCTGCCTTCCACCTGTGTCTGGGTTCCTTCTGTAAGGTCTGGTCTTTAGGATGACTCCCTTAACCCCCCCTGCCCCGATCCAAACGCTTTGGGTTTTTGTAGGATCTGGGCTTGGGTTTGGCCCCTCTGGGTGGCACCTGGGAAACACTGGCCCACCTGCAGGACCTGCACCAAACTGGGCTGGTCTCTGCTGAGTCTCTGCACATGGAACCTCCTGCAGGGGGTTTAGGCACTGGATTTAGGACTGGTTTAGGGGTATGATGACTGTACCCCAGCCCAGCTTGAACGTGACCTCGCTGGGAGGTTTGGAACGTGGTGACGGGCTGGAGGACTCTCCAGCACCAAAACCCCACCTTGGATCCCAGAAATCCCCCTCTGTGTGGGGATAAAGTGATGCCCCAGCCCTCCTGTTGACCCTTTTCACAGCCAAACCCCATCCCGAGGGAATTCCTCGCCCCGTGCCTGTTTCTCAGCTCAGCAGGAGGGAACTATTGCCAAGGACACGGAGAGGAGCAATCCTCTTTTACCTCTCTGGAAATCACAAAGCCAGAAACGTTTTCTCCTCCTCGATGGCTCAAATTTACAGAAGCCAACAATAGTTTTGCAGCCTCTGAGAGTGAAATGTGGGGGGAGCAAACCCCCCTTATCGACTTTTCCGTCCGGAGCGGTGCAGGGAACGTTACTTAGAGCTCCGCCACGCCGCCCTCTAATCCCAGGAGATGTCTTTGTCGATGCATAAGCTGTGACCTAAAATATTGACTTGGTAAAGTAATTGAATCCCAGAGTCATGTTTCAAATGAAAAGCACTTGACAAATGACTGCAGGAAGGAGCCGAGCCCAAAGGGCTTGGAATTTACTCCGCTTGACTCCCGGCAGCCCCTCCGGAGAAGAGGGGTTTGGGGTGAATTACTGGGCCAGAAGGGATTAGGCTCCAAATGGTGTTCTTTTTTTTTTTTTCCACAGGAAGGAGGATAATAAATCCTTCTGGCCCCATGGCAGAGGTGGAAACAGAGCGCCATGTCTTGCAGGAGCTGGGTGGACATTTTGGGAGGTCCTTGTGGGTGCTGAACTTGCTCCCTTGATCCAACACCACTGTGATTCCCAGATCATGGCACTGGTTTTCTGCATCTTCCCTGTCCCATCCCACCTCTCTGGCATCTCCCAGTTCCAGGAGTTCACCCCAACTGCTGCTCCTCCTCACCTCCTGCTCCAGCACCTTCCGTGTGGCCACTTCCCAAAACACATCAGCACTGGGACCTTCCTCCCTCCCTGGTGACCACAGGTGGGGTTTGTTCTTCCTGGGAATGCCCAAAACTCACCTTTCTCTCCTTGTGGAAATGCAGTGCCGTGCCTTGGTTTGTTTTCACCCGTGGGTGTTAACATCTAGTTTCTGCACCAGGCTGGAGCTCTGGAGGAGGTCCTGGCTCCCAATCCCTGCTTTGCCTTTACGTATGACCACGTCCATCCTGGTCATCCCACTGCTCCGATTAGAGCTGCTGCTGGGAGGCACCGGGTGGCTCCAAAGCCAAGGGACCGTGGTGAGACTCTGGCATGGGCCAGGTTTCACCCCTGGGGATAGCTGGGGCTGAGGGGGATGAAGATGAGACGCTCTTGGCGAGAAGTGATTTTCACCGATTTCAATGCTCTGGCCCCGCGACTGTTCCCTCCTCCCCCCTGCTCCTCACAACAAATCCCCCTCGTTAATTTGGGAGGGCATAATTACGCCGTTGTTTCAAACAGTTCCATTTAAACAAGCCTTATTTCTGACTTCCAAATTGCTACCTTGCTCGTCCCCCGACGACTGTTTTCCTCCTCAGTACGTCCACCTCGCCTGCTCTCCGTTCTCCGCCGCTTTGCATAATGTTATAATAAGCATTTAAATAACTGTAATGTTTCCCTCCGCTCCTGCCTTCCCATCCCGCTGTCTCCATGGCAACCGCCTATACATCCCTGCCTCTTTTACCCTTTTTTTTTTGTCTGGTCCAGGCGCTCGGAGATGGATTGGCCTCTCCCCTCGCCGGCTCTGCCGCCGCGCTCCCGGGGTTGTTTTCCCTGCCTGGCTCTCGGGGAGGGCACTCGGAGCCGGGAGATGGAAACGCAGCTTTCAGTTTGCACCGTGTGCCGGAGGATGCGGAGACGGGTGGCAGCAATTACCGGGATTTGGAGTTTCGGGCTGACACCGGGGTGGGTTCCATGGAGTTCAACTCAAGTTTGCTTTGCAGGGTGTTCTCCTTCCGAGCCTCTCATTTAGGGGCAGGAAAAAGATGAAGAAAATAAGTTTGGGGTGTGTTTTTGTCGAGGCGCTTGTTTAAAATGAATCTTGATAACCCGTTTGCCCTCTGGGAATGTAACTAATGATGTGAGAGCATCCCAACCCGTACCTGGGATGGTGGGTGTGGATCTGACAGCCCCACACCATGGGGCCGGGCGAGCAAAGAGCTGATCTTCGTGCAAATCGCTCGGATGAACCTGGGAAGGGCTAATTCCAGGGGACTGTCTGCCCCTGGCACCAAGTGCCAGCTTGGCTGGGGCCATCATCTTTCCTGGCAGAGCGGGAGCGAACAGAAGGCAGCAGCGAAGGCTCGCAGTGCCTGCCAACCTGCGTTTCCATCTGCGAGGAGGTGCCCTCGACGGTAACGAAATGGCAAACAAAAGGATTCCGGAGAGGCTGCTCATTTCCCCTTCCCCTTTTCCCCCCACGAATCCAAGGTGCCGCCTCCCGGGAGTGGCACAGATGGAGCGCCAGGCGGAACGAAACCCCACACAAACAGGGCAGCCAAAGCTGCTGGCATTTCCTCGCTGTTTGTTCCCAAGGCTGCTCAGAAACGTGTCTTTGCAGGCTTGTGGGGACTCATGGAATGGTTTGGTTGGAAGGGACCTCAAAGCCCATCCAGTGCCACCCCCTGCCATGGGCAAGGACACCTCCCACCAGCCCAGGTTGCTCCAAGCCCCATCCAACCTGGCCTTGGACACTCCCAGGGATCCAGGGGCAGCCACAGCTTCTCTGCCCAACCTGTGCCAGGGCCTGCCCACTGTCCCAGCCAGGAATCCCTTCCCAAAATCCTGTCCAAATCTTGTCCCTGTTGGTTTTGCCCGGTGCTCATGGAAGCAGACGTGGGACCGTGGTGTCTGGGGAAGGATTCCTGGAGAGTTTCATGCCCCAACCACCTGGTTGGAGCAAATGCTGTGTGGCCTTTTTGGGACAGAAATGGTGAAAAGCAGCTGCTTCATTTAGTTTGTGCTTTGCAAATGGCCTCGTGAAGGGTTTATTTGCCTGGATTTTGGGAGAGGTCTCCGTATGTGCCGACGCAGGGAAGGCTGCACCAGGGCTATCCTCTGCTGTGGAAGAGGCAAACTCTGGGGTTGCCTTATTTATTAGACTTCAATCAGAGAAATACTGACATTGTTGGATCAAGGGAGAGAAACAGTCCTACCAGAGTGGAAGAAGAGAACAAAACATTCATTTTAGCAGCTGAAGCTGAGCGAGTCCATCCAGGGGTTTGACCCTTTTCCACCGGGAATGAGAAACTCTTGTCTGGTGTTTTCCTTCTCGTGGTGTCAGGGGCTCTTTTGGGTACAGCTCTGCTATTTGGGAATTGTGTTTTTATGTTGAGGGGAGTTTTTGAAGCACCTTGACGGTCCTGGGAAACCCCTGGCTGGACCATCAGGACCTGGTGGTGGAAAGGAGCTGTGGGTGAGGCTGAAACAAACAAAATTCCTAAGGAAAAACTGGTCTCATGAAAGACCACAGAGAATGAAAATGCCTGGATCAGCTGGCACTCATCGCTTTGTTTCTCTGCTAAAATCAGATTCATTGATTTGGCTGGGTGTGAAACCAGAGAAATGCCTTTCCAAGCAGATTTAGGGGGAATTTGCAGTTGTCTGGCTCACAAGGAGGAAGGGGCACGTTGGAAGGGCAGCTCCTGAGTGAATGAGAGAGCACCTCTCTGCAAAGAATTGTGCAGCTTTAGCAGGGACTGTTTGGGGGCTGAGATGATCATCCCAAAAATGTGTATGGGATTTAACCCCTTCTGACTGCTGGGACAACACAGGGAGTCCTACAGGAAAGCTGGAGAGAGACTTGGGACAAGGGGTGGAGGGACAGGACACAGGGAATGGCTTCCCACTGCCAGAGGGCAGGGCTAGGTGGGGTATTGGGAAGGAAATGCTGGCTGGGAGGGTGCACAGGTTGGGCAGAGAAGCTGTGGCTGCTCCTGGATCCCTGGAAGTGTCCAAGGGCAGGTTGGACGGGGCTTGGAGCAACCTGGGCTGGTGGGAGGTGACCCTGCCCATGGCAGGGGGTGGCACTGGGTGAACTTCCTTTCCAACCCCAACCACTCAATGATTCCCTCACCCGATGACAGCATGAATGCAGCAAAACAGTGATACAAACGTACGGTGCCGAGCTTTTCCTCTCTCTTTTTATTCCGCGGGGAGCCGGTGCGTTAATTCGCGGCGTTCGTGCCGCGCATCCATCCAAACGCCCCCGCAGAGCAGAAGGAACTTGAAAAGAACTTGCTGCTGCTCATGTCTGATGTGACATTTGGGGGAAGAAAAAAAAAATTAGGAAAGCGTGTCTGCGGTGCCTTTGCTTTTCGTTCCCCCATCCCCGAGTGGCCCCTCTTGCCTGTCAGCGCCTACAGAGGTGGGAGGGAAGCGCTGCTGGAGGGACACCACGAGACATCCCACGCCCGTTGTTGGCAGCGCGCCTCGTCTGAGGGTCCTGCCTGCTGTGTCCTGCTGGCAAAGGTGCCAGTTGAAGCCCTGGGATGAGCTCATGGAGACGGACACGTCCATCCGTGTGTCCGGTCGGTTCATCGGGAGTGGACAGAGCGGCTTCCCCGGCACACACTGCTGGGGTGGTCACGTCCAATATGGTTAATTGCAGTTGCGTCGTTTGTTAACTCGAATGGCCTCGTGCAGTTCCCCATTGGTGAGGCCCAACCAGCCCTGTTGTTCCACCTCGCTGGAGGATTTAAAACTAGTGCGAGGGATGTGCTGGTTGCCCCTAAAGCCTGGTGATGCTCTACCTGTGGGGACCCTGTTCTGGTGCCCACCACCCTCTGGGGGAAGAACCTTGCCTTGATATCCAGCCTGACACGGCTCCAGCCATGCCCTGGGTCCTGCCCCGGTCACAGAGAGCGAAGGTGGATCCCTGCCCCTTCACTGCCCCTCAAGAGGAAGGTGGAGGCCACCACAAGGTCTCTTCTTCAGGCTGAGCAAAGTGGGTGACCCTCTTGCTGCTGGACAGGCAGTTTCCTGCTCTGCCACCTCCTGGTGGGTATTTTCCCTTTTTTTTTTAGTTTTTATTTTTTAAATACTGTCTATAAATGAGTTTCTAGGAGGCACCTGCTCCCTCCTGGAGCAAACCCAAGAGGGAACAGGGAACTGGGAGATGAGACTCTGGGCAGTGCCCATGTCACCATCCGTGCTGATACACCATGTCCTGCACTGGTGAGCTCCTCAGTAGTTACCAGAACACTTTGTGTGGTTTTAGTGCCTGAATGTTCTCCTGGATCTCTCAGGGACCTGAGAAACTGCCTTTTTTCTTCCCCTAGAGGATGGTGGGCATGGCCCAGGCTGCCCAGGGCAGTGGGCATGGCCCCGAGGCTGCCAGAGCTCCAGGAGTGTTTGGACAACGGGACAGGGTGGGATTGTTGAGGTGTCAGTGCAGGGCCAGGAGTTGGACTGGGTGGTCCCCGCGGATCCCTTCCAACTCAGGGAATTCTTTTCCTTCTTAGGAGCTGCACAACCATTTTCCATCATGGCTTTTCATCCGTTTGGGTGAGGTTTGCAGAGGGGATGCCTGTGAGGATAACCGGTTTAATTTCTTGGATGCCATCAGTTGTTAAATTAAATCAAGGGGAAGGGAGAGATTCTGCAGCCTCTTGTTTGCAGGGAGGGGGACAGGGGATGGGTGGGCATTTGGCACTGAAACAGCTGCCCAAAATCTTGTATATTTGTGCCAATGTGACAGGCACCTGGTGCTCAGGTTTAACTCAAGGGTTTGGTGGGTCTCCATGTGGTTTTCCGTGGGATGTGGAGCATGTGTGACTAAGCTGACACAGGTCATCTGCGTGCAAAGTGGAGCTGTTGGTGCAAAGACCAGTTAAAGTGTGTGTTACTGGTGTTTATCCCTCTGGTTTGGCTGGATAGCTGCCAAATGGAGGAGTTGGAAGTCAAACGTTCGGGCAAACATTGCTCTTCCAGTGGGCAGGAGGCCTGGGGCAGTGGTCCCACAGGAATGGGTAGTTTTCAGAGTCCAGCCCACAACCATCTTTTCTGGCTGTGGGTTTCATAGAATCAACTGGGTTGGAAGAGATCTCTCAGATCATGAAGTCTGTGATTCCCAGATCATGGCACTGGTTTTCTGCATCTTCCCTGTCCCATCCCACCTCTCTGGCATCTCCCAGTTCCAGGAGTTCACCCCAACTGCTGCTCCTCCTCACCTCCTGCTCCAGCACTTTCTGTGTGGCCACTTCCCAAAACACATCAGCACTGGGACCTTCCTCCCTCCCCGGTGACCACAGGTGGGGTTTGTTCTTCCTGGGAATGCCCAAAACTCACCTTTCTCTCCGTGTGGAAATGCAGTGTTGGCCCTTGTGTGGCGGCAGGCGAAGCTGCTTCCGGAGCGATTAAGGAAAAACCAGCTGGAGATGCTCCAGGCTGAGAAAAACAAGGTGATCCTGAAATTCTGGGCAAGGCTGAGGAACGGGGGGAGGAGTCCCACAGTGGGAGATCCACCGGTGACCTGTGTCTGTGAGTGATGGCTCAGAGGTGACAGCTGAAGCCCAGGGGTGGGCGCAGGTCAGGAGCTGCAGGTCCCGGTTGGGTTGAGGCAATGGATGTGTCCTTCCCAGTGGACATCCTCTGGCAGCAGGAGACAGGAGGGGGAGCATGACAGGGGGAAACTGGGATGGGCTTCAGCTGCAGACAGGGAGGGGCTGAGCACCTGGAGTGACTTTGGGAGGGGTGGAGGCTGTGTGTCAGGAGGGTCAGGGATTGGCTTGGTTTCTTCAGGGGCTTTGGAGGAGCCTGAGGAAGCGCCTGACACCTGTGAGACCTCACCCTACTCCAGACAGGAGTCCTCTGGGGAGGACGTGGTGATCCTGGGGAGGACATGATGGTCCTGAGGAGAACATGATCCTGGGGAGGATGTGATGGTCTTGGGGAGGGTGTGATAGTCCTGCAGAGGACGTGATGCTCCTGGGGAGGATGCGATGGTCCTGAGGAGAACATGATGGTCCTGAGGAGATCGTGATCCTGGGGCGGACGTGATGCTCCTGGGAGGATGTGATGGTCCCGAGGAGAACATGATCCTGGGGAGGATGTGATGGTCCTGGGGAGGACATGATGATCCTGGGGAGGACGTGATGATCCTGGGGAGGACGTGATGATCCTGGGGAGGACGTCATGATCCTGGGGAGACAGAGCACCAGACAGGGAGAGGCAGCCAGGAAGGGGCCTGGGAGCCGTGCCTGGGAATGTGGGCAGGGATGAGATGCCCCTGTGCTCACCCGGTGCATGGTGCCCTTTCAAGCTGGTCACCGCCGGTGGGATCCAGTTGGGAATTGCACTGACCATGGCTTTTATCAGGGAGAAGTGTTGGGCTGGAGGCTGAGCCGTGCCAGGGGTGGCTGTGCCTGTTGGAAGTAGATGAAGGTGCTGGATTGTGAGGGAATAGACGTTGGGGAGAGGTCCTGGTTGTGGAGTGGGTGGGACAGCCTCAGTGTGACCCAAAACACTGAATTTCCCAAGGAGAGCTCTGGTGGGGGGAGCCCTTGGAAGGTGCTGAGCGTGTGAAGATGTGTAAGGAAATGAGATCACTTTGCTATTTTTAGTTCCCGTTGGCTGAAAAGCACAGTTTTCCAAGGGAAGCTTTGGCTGTGAGGAACATCTTTTGCTTGATGAGAACTTTTGGACCTTTTTGGAGAATTTTCGGAGAAATGAGTGACACAAATCAGAGGAAAATGTAACCGCAATTTAAGGAAAGCGCCTTCCCATTTGTTACCATTGCCTTCAGTGCCTGCGTTTAGAATTTTTTTAGTTGCTTGTTTTTTTTTGAGAGGGGGGAAGAAAAACCCCCCCTTTCCTGACAGCCGCAGCTTCTCTCCTCACGGAGCCTTTTTTTTTTTTTTTTTTTGGGAAGTTGGAGCTTTCCCTTACGGAGCTTTTTATCCTTTCCATCACGTTCTTCCCTGCGGGGCTCTGGGTGGCCCCGACGCGGCTCACGTGGTACGAGCGATGAACACTCAGTGTAAGACGTGGTGAACAGCTGAGGGCTGGATTACCCTCCCCGAGGTTGTGTGTTTGGAGGGAGATGCAGAGGGTTGGAGGGAGGGAGAACAAGCTGGTGAAGAGGTTTGAGGGAACTGAGGAGGATCTGGAGCTGTGCACCAGCTGGGAGGTCTTTGGGAGGAGGTCCAAGCTCCTCCTGCAGAGCTCGGCGGACGGTGGAGCTGAGCTGAGTGCAGGCGCCGTGTTCTCCTGGCGCGGGGTGCAGGGGCTTCCCGGGATCTGGAATCTTCATCCCACGGCTCCCTCCTGGCAGAGTTTCGCCGCTCTGGAGTTCCCCGTTCCTGCGAGCGTCAAGGGGGTCCTATAGAAACGCCAGCAGGAAAATTAATTAATTAATAAACAACCCAAAAAACCCCACCCCAAATTAGAGCAGTGCAGTCGCTTAACTAACTTACCAATTTGCTGATCAGCGAATCAAGCTCGTTATACCCGCATGTTAACGAGGTCCGTTTGCTGACCTGTGTGTCCACGCAGCGCCTCGGTGGCCATGCTGCGGAAACCAGGGGAGTGGAATTGTTAAAATAAACCCATCACTGCTCTGAGAGCGCCCTCATTAATGAATTAAATCCAGCCCCAATGGAACAGTGGTGGGCTGAGTTCCCTCTGCACATTTGCAAAGCACTGGAGGAGCAAATAATTAGTCCGAGAATGGCCCGTGAGCCCCGCTCAGGGCACTCACTTTTGCTGTGCCTAATTCTACGCATGGAGTCCTCAAAGTGGGATGAAAAACTGCTTTTTCCTGGTGTTCCAGGGCATTCCATTTGTGACCTTTGCCTTGCGCTCCTGGACCTTCGGAGAGGAGGCGGCGGCAGCCCCGGAGTAGTTCGTTAATCCCTAAAATGAAGCATTAAAAAAGAGCAGTGCTCTGGCTGCAGGTGTCCCCCTCTCTGGGATGCATCCTTTGGGATTCTGAGCACCACCTGATGGCCCCGAGTGTCCTTGGAGATGTGGCTTCAGGAGCACCCCCTGTGCTCAGGAAATGTGATGTGGGACCTGCTCCCTGTTCTTGGGAGAGTGGGAAGGTGTTTGGGGAGGGAATTGGGATATAAATTGCAAATCCAGGTTTGCAGCCCCCCCGAGAGAGGGGCAGGTTTGGGATGGGGCTGCTCTGGGTCTTCCCAGGAATTTCAGGCCTCCCCACATGTCACATTCAGCTCCTTGACCCTGTGATCCCATCAGGACAGGATGGATGGTCCCATGAGCCCAGGATGGCGTTATTTGGGAGAAAAGGGATGACCTGCTTTCCTTGGAGTGGTTGCTTGTGACTAATCCTTGATTTGGATGCAGGCAGGATTATGAGGTGAAGATTTGGGATGCAGGCAGGAAGATTTGGGATGCAGGCAGGAAGATCTGGGATGCAGGCAGGATTATCAGGGGAAGATTTGGAATGCTGGCAGGATTATGAGTAGAAGATCTGGGATGCAGGCAGGAAGATCTGGGATGCAGGCAGGAAGATCTGGGATGCAGGCAGGAAGATTTGGGATGCAGGCAGGATTATCAGGGGAAGATTTAGAATGCTGGCAGGATTATGAGTAGAAGATTTGGGATGCAGGCAGGAAGATCTGGGATGCAGGGTTATCAGGTGAAGATTTGGGATGCAGGCAGCGTTATCAGGGGAAGATTTGGGATGCAGGTAAGACTATTAGGTGGAGATTTGGGATGCAGGCAGGGTTATGAGGTGAAGGTTTGGGATGCAGGCAGGAAGATTTGGGATGCAGGCATGGTTAAGAGGTGAAGATTTGGGATGCTGTGGGAAGATCTGGGATGCAGGCAGGGTTATCAGATGAAGATTTGAGATGCAGGTAGGACTATTGGGTGGAGATTTGGGATGCAGGCAGGATTATGAGTAGAAGATTTGGGATGCAGGTAGGAAGATTTGGGATGCTGTGGGAAGGTCTGGGATGCAGGCAGGATTATGAGGTGAAGATTTGGGATGCAGGCAGGAAGATCTGGGATGCAGGCAGGGTTACGAGGTGAAGATTTGGGATGCAGGCAAGGAAGATTTGGGATGCAGGCAGGGTTATGAAGTGGAGATCTGGGATGCAGGCAGGAAGACCTGGGATGCAGGCAGGAAGACCTGGGATGCAGGCAGGAAGATCAGGGATGCAGGCAGGAAGATCAGGGATGCAGGCAGGGTTATGAGGTGGAGATTTGGGATGCAGGCAGGGTTATGAGGTGAAGGTTTGGGATGCTGTGGGAAGATCTGGGATGCAGGCAGGGTTATCAGGTGGAGATTTGGAATGCAGGCAGGAAGATTTGGGATGCAGGCAGGGTTATGAGGTGGGGATTTGGTCTGAGCAGCTGGGCCGTGCGGAGGTGCCGGCAGCAGTGCAGCATCTCCACGTGCCTCTGCAGCGTCTCCTCCCTTGCCCAAGAGGGATGTCCCCACGGCCCTGTCTCTGTCCAAGCCTCCAGCTCCCTCTGGACCTCTCGCTTCCTGCAGCCCTTTCCACAGCTCTCCTGCCAGATCCAAATGAGCTCCTTTTGCTCTGAGGGGGGTTCTGGTGCTTGGAGGGCTCCTTTGTGGATACCGCAGCTGGATCCAAGGAAATAAGGCTGGTGAGGAAGGTGGTGGGACAGCCTTTGGGTGCTCCGTGCACACATTTTAGTGCCCGTGTCTGTGCTGTGAGAGGGGAATGTTCAGCCTCCTCCTCTAAGGTCTGCATCCAGCGTGTCCTTCCCTGCCGGCTCCTCTCCTCCGGTGCCTGCGGATAACCGGGAAGCCACAGGAGCTCTGGCCCTCTGGCCGTTGTGTTTCAGTGCATTCCATGTTTCGTGGAGCTCTGGGTGTCCCGGTGCAGCTCTTTTGGCTTTTCCCAGTTGCAACGGGCGCCACTAAATCCTCTCCTGGTTCCTGAGAACCCACGGGTGTTCCCTGTCCTAAATGCAGGGAACATCTGTGTGCACATCTGCGGGGTTCTGGTGATAAATGTCGGCTTTTCCATGGGCATGGTTTCCATGGGCCGTCCCGAATTGTTGCGGAGTGGCTGCGGTGGCCTCCCAAATGATGCCGGAGGAAGTTGGCCGGGACAGGAGCTCGGGCTGAGGACAAAAGATGGAAATATTCAAGTAGTGATGTCGGTACTCGTGACTGGGGGTTCATTTCTCTGCAGAAGGTTTGGCAAACGCGGCTCTCTTGGCGTGAAAAGCACAGGGAGGGGGGGATGCTCCAGAGGGATATGGAATTGCAGCGCTTGGGAGGACACAGGGACAGAGCCTTTGGAGTCTGTAAATGTTGGATTCTGGTGCGGAGGCTGTGGGATGCTTGGAGCAGCCTGGTCTAGTGGGGTATATCCCTACCCGTGGCAGGGGGTGGCACGAGATGGGCTTTAAGGTCCCACCCAACTCAAATTCTGGGATACTGGGATGGTGCTATGAGGGGGGAAGGCTGAATGAATCTCTCTGGAGTGGAAAGCCCGTTGAGAGGACAAATGGAGGGAATTTTGGGATAATCTGCCTGGATCTGGAGTGGTTGTGCCACGGGGACTCCCAATGTTGCAGCGCCAGCAAGAAGTCAAGGCTGGTGGATGGCTCGTCCTGCGGTTGCTCTGAATGCCGTGTCTTTGTGGTGGAAATGTGAAAAGCCCCAAAGGCCCCACAGACACATGGCCAGGAGGGCTTTCGGGGCCTGGACTCTCCCGGTGATGTAAGAGCTGCAGTTTGCTCCCGACCTTAAGTCACAAACGCGCTCCGAGCGGGGGCCGATGTCATTCCGTTCGCCAAAGCCTTGGAGGGCTGCGGTAATAAACGGAGCCTTTTAGCGCCGCGTTATTGATGCCAAACAGTTCAGCAAACTGGGCTGCTGGAGTGCAAAGGCCCATGTATTATTCATTGGCTGCTTCCTCGCCACAAATCACCGCTCTCTCCGTGGCGTTACGTTGTTCCTGGCTCCTGGAAGCTCCTTTGGGAAGCTCCTTGGAGTGGAGTCGCAGGCTCGTCCATCAGGGCCGGCAGCCGGGGATGTTGTTGCCTTCCAAATGGAGTTCGTAATGGGCAAAGAGGTTTAATTAATGCTTCGGGGTAATGGGGCTGTTTATAAAGGAATAATGTACTATAAAATTAGGCGATGCCTGGTGAAATGTGTCTCCTAATGGCCAGGCTGGCATTTTAAGTGATCACTAAATCACTTAAATATTAAGACCTTCTTGAGCAAGGATAATAAAGCAAGAGATTTGGAAATGGTAGATCCCAGTACTTACAATTACCCGCTAGATAAAACATTTTTAGAGTGATCACGGAGTTAATCACCTCGCGGAGCAGACAGGTGATGGGGGCAGTGCAATATGTGAGCTCATGGCCTGCAGATAAAGGAATTCCAAATGGATTCTCAAAGGCCAGAGCCAACAGGGAGGAAATATAAACTTTTCCTGAACTCTTTAGCTGTTCTTTCGATGAATAAACGCAGGCAGCCGTCGTGATCCAAAATCCGATAGATCAAGAATATTCCCCGGGCAGAGCTAAAGGAGCTGCGTGGCAGAAGAGAGTGATGATGTAGGAATATTGTTTTCTGACTCCGGCTTTAAATATTTGGGAGTATCTTCAATTGCCTCCATGTTTTTAAATGTGAGTCAGGCAAAAATAGCAAGTTCCTGCTTTGCAGGCTCAACAGAGCGAGGCTTTGCAGCCCTCCTGCTGGTCTGCTCCATGGTGGGAGGATCCAGGAGGACACTCCCAGGTCTCCTCCGCCACATGGTTTGGCATTTTTAGAGGTGAAATGAGGTTTTAATGAGCGGAACGAGATCCAAACGATATGCAGCAACTGGTGGTCTGTAGGGGACACAAACATGGGGTTTTTGTCCTGGGATGGGAAATTATTGCAACAAATATTAAAGGGTGCACGACAGGATTGTCGAGAGGAGAGGCTTTGGAGCATCCCTCTGTAATCCCCAGTGTGGATCTGCCTCCTTGATCAGCACAAGTCCCCAAACAGCCCCCGATGTCGCGCAAGTCCACGGTATTTCTGACAGCTGTTGGGGTTTCCTTACCTTAAGGAAAGGTGCCAGGAGGTGCTTCGAAGGGTTGCTCTGAATAATTCAGCCCCCAAAAATAAGGAGACGTGCTCGGGTGAGGTGTTTTGCGTCGCCCGCGACAATGGCAGGGCGTGATAAATGAAGACTTAGCTCTTGGTTAAGGATTCAGGGAAGTTGAGTGTCTCTGAAGGTGACAAATGGAGCGCACAATCTCGCGTGCTGCTTTTATTGCTCGGTGCTTCATCATTTCTCCCTGGAAAGATGAGCAGAATGTCAAAGCGACTTCTCACAGAGGGGACAGAGAGATGGTGGGATGGATCCCATCCTCGGCTGCGGGGAGGGCGATTTCCAGATCCTGAAAAGGTTTGGTGTTGAAGAATAAAAATCCAACACCAACCGAAAAACCCCAACAAAACAAATTATATAACGTATGAAAAAAATCCCCCAACAAATAAACATATTTAAAAAAAAAAAAAGGGAAAAAAAAAACGCAAAGGAAAAAGAAGAAAAAGGGAATGATGGCCAGGAATAAAGGAAACTCAGCCGAGGCATCCTGACTGCTCTCTGGGATGCATTGGAAGAGCATATGTTGTGGAATATTCTCTATATTTTGTAGTGGTTTGTGTTGGAAGTGGCACGTGCTGGGATTCTTTGGGTGCCTGTGCAGGGCCAGGAGTTGGACTCGGTGATCCCTGTGGGTCCCTCCCCGGCTCACAACATTCCAGGATTTTGTAAATCCAGTACAGGGACACTTGAGGAGCAGCTGTGTTCGGTTGCCAAGCCTTAATTTGATCTGCTTTGACGGGATAAAAATTAGTTGCCGGATAATTTCCCTCTGTCGGTTACCGCTTGGAAATGTTTCCCAAAATGAAGGAAAATGTACTTTTTAAAGTACATTTTTTAAGAAGTGTTCTTGAAACTTTATGATTCCACCAGAAACAACCTTTTTCCTGACAGAGAAGTTCAGGAAAAAACTATTTTGGGCTTCTTGGGCGCCGACCTCGTGGCCACGAGACCCCCGTGAGGTGTGAGATTGTGAGTTGACCCATCTCTCACCCCGATTTACAGCAGAAGAAGCTGAGTTAAAATAGGAACTGACCCCTTGGAAGCTGCAGGAAAAGGCACTGGAGGTGAGAGGGAGTCGTTTATTCTGATTATAAAATCAGGCCCCCCAAAGGCTCCGCAGACCTTCCCGAGGCACTTTGATCCCAAAAAAAAAAGGTAAATTCCCGCGAGGTCACTTAGCGGGGAAAGAAAGTGTTTTCATCTTTGGAGTTTTAGTCGGCTCTGACGGCAGGAAAACTTTTCCTTCCTGACCTCTCCTGCAGCTGGGAAAGGAATCCCGATGGAGCTGCGAGTGGGGAATGTTCCCTGGGAAAAGAGCAGGTGTGTTAATGACGTGTGGCAATTAGAGAGCCGATTCCCAAGAAGTTTTCCTTCAGTATTTCCATTCAGAACCAAAAGGGAGTGAAAGCACCATTTTCTAACAGTTCTAAATTCCATGAACCCCTTTTGCTTTAGGAGGACCAGACAATTCCAAATTCCAGTTTTAGTTTCTTCGGAATTGCATTCAACTTTAAAAAAAAATAATTGTTTATAGGACAAATCAAATCATTTTGGAGGTGGCTGAATGGGGCACATCAACGTCACTGCAGCTCTTTTGCCTAAATGAAATATTCCTGACGTTAAATGAGGGCTTGGGAATGTTCTGACTTGGCTGGAAACACCCCCTGGTTTCAGGCAGGGAGAATTTGAGTGACAAGTGCATTTGTTTGGTTTGGTTTTGTGTCTCAATCCTTTTGCTGCTGTCAAGGGGGGCATCTGAAGGGCTTCAGTCTGAAATCATGGAATCCTGGAATGGTTTGGATCGGAAGGGACCTTAAGAATCATCTCATCCCACCCCCTGCCATGGGCAGGGACACCTCCCACCAGCCCAGGGTGCTCCAAGCCCCGTCCAATCTGGCCTTGGACACTCCCAGGGATCCAGGGGCAGCCACAGCTTCTCTGCCCACCCTGTGCCAGATGTTCCCTACTCTCCCAGCCAGAAATTCCTTCCCCAAATCCCACCTAAATCTTTCCTCTTCTAGTTTAAAAAGTTTTGTGTCTTTGCTGAGGAGGGAACTCCATCAGGTGCCGTGATGGCTCCTGTCCTGGAGACCCCCAGTCCCGTGAAAATGCCCTTTTTCTCCCTCCAGGAAACACAGATGTCTCCCAAAGCTGGGAAATCCGTCCCACTTGAGCTTAAATTTCCTTCTTCCAGCACTTCATCCTGCAAAATCCAAACCTTCTGTTCCATTCTCCCCAAAAGCAGCTTCCGTCCCGCTGCCCAAAAAGGTGACACCTCCACCCCTCCAATTGAATTTTCCAAGGCTTTTTTCTTTTTGCTGTATGAAACTCGGGGAACAAACAGACACTGAATTCTGTCCCCACTGTCTTTAAGCTAAAATTAAATTATATTTTGTCTTTCTGTGTGTTTGGGGAGAGGAAAGATGTTCCACCTCCATCATGTCTTCCTTTCCCAGTTCCCCCTTCTCCTGTGCTGGCACCACCATATTAAAAAAGGGGGAAAAAAACCCACCCCAATCCCCAAATTTAAAATCACACAAAACTTTCCAGCAGCAAATGTTCCTCTAGGAAAAGGATTGGGAATAATGGATTTTTTTGGGAGGGATATTCAGGGCTGTCTCTGACTGCAGGTGCAAGTGCTGTGGGCGTCACCGTACATAAAATATTTGATTTTGGAGGAAATTGACACTGGAGAAAAAAAAAAAATTATGGGGCAATTATTTATTTCAGTTCTTCTGGGAGGGGTTTGGAAGAGGCGACAGGCCATGTCTGCTTTGGGAAGAAAATTTGGCCTCCATCTCCCCCTGAGCAGAAGTTTTTTGGAGCTGAGGTGGGAGAAGACGTGTGTGAAAGGGAATTTATTTAAATACAGCTTTACACTCATTCCATAATAGCAGCATTTTATCTTTCTTACATTGATTTATGGGCACCGAAGCAGAACAGAGGAGTCAGAAAAAAGCAATTAATGAATAAAGCAAAAAAAGTCTCCCTGTGCAAACGTCTTGAGATTAAAAAAAAAAAAAAAGGAAGAAAAATGAACAAAAAAGAGCGAGAAATCTTCCAAAAGCTGAAGAAAGGGGGATAATTGATGGTTCCATTTTAACTTAATGTTATTTCTGGAGATCTCTCTCTCTTTCTCTCTCTCTTTTTTTTTTTTAATATATAATGTGTTATTTACCGCCTGCTTTGGAGCTGACAGCAAATAAACAGCGTTTGCAATCTAACCTCGTTAGCGCCCTCGGGCACTCGCTCATCCCACTTGGCTGTCACGTTCCAGTTCCATCCAACATCCCTCAACGTCGTCAGCGGCGATGGAGCCTGCTCTTAACGAGCGCGGGGCCCTAATTACCTCCTTGGCAGAGCCAGCGGAGCTTCCACGCCTCTCCTGGCAGGGACTTGCAGAGCCAGAAGGTCCCCCCAGCCCGAGCCCCCCCAGCCCCTCCTCTCGCAACTGACTCTCTCCTGGGTGATGATCCTACTCTGCTGAGAGGGAATGGCTCTGAATTTTTGTCTGAATTTTTTGGACTGTTTGGGAAATATTTCCCAGTATTTGCTATTTCTCCTCCCGGGCTCTCTGCTTTCGGGGAAATGAAACTCCTCCGACAGCTGAAAGGGTTTGGAAGGGTGAAAGTGTTCCCTCTGGTTTTCCAGCATGAAACTGGAACCGTTTGGTGAAATAAAACTCCCTGCAATGACAAAAAAAGGACATTTTTCTAGAGAACTTTGTGAGAAATTCATTGTAAGCACTATGAACTGCACTGCTTCAATCACGTTCCGGTCACATGTTTTCAGCTGGGCTCTCTGCTCGTCCTCGGGAACTAAAAAGGCTCCGCTGGGTCTTCTGGATGTTAAATTACGGAAGGATTTAACCTTGGACACTGAAACATCAGTGGGGGCATTTCAGTCTCTGTCTCTGGTTGCCCAGAGAAGCTGTGGCTGCCCCTGGATCCCTGGAAGTGTCCAAGGCCAGGTTGGATGGGGCTTGGAGCACCCTGGGCTGGTGGGAGGTGTCCCTGCCCATGACAGGGGGTGGGATGGGATGGGATTTAATGTCCCTTCCAACCCAACCATTCCATGACAGCTGAAGAGGGCTGGTGTTGGCACACTTGGAACACGTGGCATGGCTTAGGTTGACCCTCAGTTCACTCAGGGTCAGGAATAACCATGTTTTCCCTCTGCTTTTTATTCATTAGGAACTGAATCCGGGTGTTTTCATTCCCCTGTTGGCTGAAGACTGCTGGAAGTGTGTGGAGCACCCACACCTCCTGGTTTGGGATCTGCACCTCGTTCCCTCTGCAGCTTTTCCTGCCCTGACGTTCCTGAGACATCACATTGGTGGGAGAGCAGCTCTGCAGCCTCTAGCCTGAGGAGAAGGCTCCAAGGTGAATGTTCTCAGCCCCCTTCCTGCCCCAGGGCTTTGCAGGAGCTCCTCCAGCTGCTGTGGGAAGGGGATGGAGTGGGAAAGGTGGTGTTCCATCAGGAGCTGGAGCAGTGTCTCTTCTGTCCCTCCCGGAGCAGCTTCAAGGTGTGGGCTGGAGGCAATGTCCTTGTCTTTAGCCTGGAGAAAAGGAGGCTCAGGGGGGACCTTCTGGCTTGGCAGCTCCCTGATGGATCCAGGGGAGGGTTGGGTTCTTCTCCCTGGGAACAGGGACAGGAGGAGAGGAAATGGCCTCAGGCTGGGCCAGGGCAGGGGCAGGTGGGACACCAGGAGAAATTTCCCCCTGGAAAGGATGGTGAGGCCTTGGCAGGGGCTGCCCAGGGAGGTTTGGAGTGCCCAGCCCTGGATGGAGGTGCCCAAGGCAGGACTGGCCGTGGCACTGAGTGCTCTGGGCTAGGGGACAAGGTGGGCATCGGGCACAGGGTGGGCTCCGTGACCTCTGAGTTGTTTTCCAACCCGCTTTTCCAAGTGTTTGAGTCCATGGTTCTGTGTTGCCTTGACATAGCCGTGCCCTCAGTGTGGGCATTGAGATGGTCAGAGCCCCCTGCCCGTGTTTTCGGGTGGGCATGAGCTGGCACCCCTGCCGTGTTCTGCAGCAGCCCCTCAGGGATGGCACCCAACCCTCCTGCTTCCCGTGGCACCCGGTAAAGGGCTCACGGGGAGGATCATTCCGGGGGAAGAAAATACGGGGTTTGGTCCTCGTGGGCCTGGTGCAGAGATGTTTTCCATTAGGCTTTCCACTGTTGGCTTCGACGTGTGATTTCTCCGCCTGAAAAAACCCTGTTGACTCAGCTCTTAAGATAATTACTGGATTTCACATTGAAAAGCCTTCATACAAATATTTAAACTCTTCCCCCCCCCCCAAAAAAAAACCCCCATGTAGGAACAAAGACAAAACAGCTCCGTGTTATTAATCAATGAGAGGACAAGGGCGTATTGTTATGAAAATACAGCGCCCACTCCTCCAGCTCTTGGAGGGGGGAGCTCCAGATGGTGCAACATTTGTGGAGCTGTGTCTTCCCCCAAGCAGCCTGGATGAACCATCCGACAGCTCCTGCTCCCGGGTTTCAGAGAGGCAGGGAAAGGCTGGGCAGCAGGAACGGGCTGGAGGTGTCCTTGGCTCTAATGCGGGCGACGTTCTGTCCCGCTCAGATTTATGGTCCCTGCTCTTGGCGCGCCGGGCTCAGTGTTGTGCTGCTCGCGGGAGATGTACGGGGGGATGTCACCGATCTGCTGACCCGAGACCAACGTGTGTCACACCCTGCTGTCTGCAGTGCACCGGCGGTGACTTTGCTGGGCAATGCAAGTTGGAGCCTGCTGTGGAGGGAAGGAGAAGAGAAATCAAGGGTAACCCAAAAGGTGCTTTCCAGTGGTGGAATTGCCCTGGTCCAAGTCTGACCACAAGCCCTGGGCTATTTACAGGAGCCTGGAGTGACAGGATAAGGGGGAATGGCTTCCTACTGCCAGAGGGCAAGGCTAGGTGGGATATTGGGAAGCAATTGCTGTCTGGGAGGGTGGGCAGGCCCTGGCCCAGGTTGGGCAGAGAAGCTGTGGCTGCCCCTGGATCCCTGGAAGTGTCCAAGGGCAGGGCTTGGAGCAACCGGGGCTGGTGGGAAGTGTCCCTGCCCATGGCAGGGAGTGGCACTGGATCATCTTTCAGGTTCCTTCCCGCTCAACCCATTTGGCAACTCTGTTCTAAATGAGATCTCTTGTTCCATAGCAAAATGAAGACCCGTAGGACTTATAGAGGTGCCTGAGTATTTTTTCTCCCATTCCCAGTGTAATTTTTTGGTGTGGCGTATTGGGAATGACAGAGCAGGCTGTGCTGCTGCTGCAAAACAACCCCCCTGGGCCCCTTTGAAATCCCTCGGCTCGGTGGTTTTGCGTGAGAAGAGCAGTGACTGGGACGGTGCTGATCCAGTCCTCGAGTTGTTCAGAATTCCAGGAGCGCAAGAGCTGCCACTTCCCAAGCCCTGGCTGTGCTCAGGGACTTACAGACCCTCAGAGGTGCCCTGATCCTAAAAAAGTTAAAATCCAAAGGGGGAGACACCAAAAGCAAGGAAAAGCCCATCGGATTTGCGAAGCCAAAACTCCCTTTGGGTACAACGGCAACTTTTCTTGACCATGTTTATATAAAACACCCCCTCGCCCCATTTTAAATTTCTGTTTCTATTTGCTGCTCCAAAAACCAGAAATGGGGAGATAAAAATAGCGAAAACCACCGTCCCAGAACCAAACCTGACAGGCTACAGGAGAGAGGACAATCCATTTTCATCTCCAGCTACTCACGGAATGAAAGGGGAAATGTATTTATCCTTTTATTTCTCCAGGGGACTTCCCCGAGTTATTAGAATCTGCCTTATTAAATAATTGAGAAGGCCTGTCAGGAAGTGACTTCTCCCTCCCTATCCATCACTGAGATGTGTGGAAAATGGCACGTCAAGGAACATTTGCTGGGAAAGCTTCAGGGATCGTTAACTCTTGTCACCACTTAAGTGATTAAGGAACCAGAAACAGCGATGCTTTCCCCTGGTTGGTTTGTAAATACTGAAGTGTTTTCTATCCTCCTCTCGGGATGAGGTCAAAAGGAGGAGTGTTGGGGTGTGGATGGGACAAAGATAACTCCCACACTGATGGATGTCCCAGAAATCCCACCACGGGATCCTGCCGCCAGGCGTCAGAGCCACGCGTCACCCTCCCTGCCTCGTGGCACGATGTTCTGCCCCCTGCATTTAGAGAAGGGGCCCGTCCTCACCGTCTTCCCAGGAGCACCGTGATGTTGTGCCAGGGAAAGGTCGGGTTGGATCCCAGGAAAAGGTTCTTCTCTCAGAGGGTGGTGGGCACTGCCCAGGCTCCCCAGGGCAGTGGGCACGGCCCCGAGGCTGCCAGAGCTCCAGGAGCCTTTGGAGGTACAGGGTGGGATTGTTGAGGTGTCTGTGCAGGGTCAGGGATTGGACTGAATGATCCTTGGGGGTCCTTTCCAGCTTGGGTCATTCTCTGATTCCTTCTGTGGGTATTTGGGTTCCTCCCACAACTTTGACCCACCCTGCCCTTACTCATGATGGTTTGGGATGGTCTGTGAGCTCCTCCGTCTCTCTCCCACCAGCACGGCCCTCCAGCGTGGCCCTCCAGCGTTGATATTGTGCCATATTCCCCAACACTGCTCCGGGTACGTGAGGAATTCCCTCTCCAGAACCAGAACAAGGGTTGCGTCTTTCCTACCCTGCTGTTTTTAGGTGCCTCACTCTGCCCAAGGGCTGAAGCTGCAGGGGACAGGACAGGAGGGAGGCTGGGACAAAACCTGCCCCTGCACCAAGTGGGTTCTTCTTGTAACCTGAGGTTTTGAAGTCATTCAGTGAGTTCTCTGGGGCAAAACATTAAGAGCTGGGGATGGGATTTTTTTTATCCCACCCCCGAGGAGTCCGTTTAAATACCCTTTTCCTTCCTTCCTACAAGGATAACTCTGCAGAGCCAACCAGGACTGCGGCCCATGAAATCCAACCACGTAGGTGCTTGGGATCACAGGTTTCTCCAGTGAAGCCCGTGACATCTAAACATTCCTCGTGTCCCAAACCACCCCAGCCAAGATGAACCCCTGAACCTTCATACCTGGAAGGAGCCCCTGGTGGGATTTGTGCCATTCTCCACTGGTGCTGTCAGACTGAAATCCCGGCAAGGCACCGTGTCCCTGGCTGGGAATAAAGCACAGGAATGGTTAATGCAGTAATCATGAAGTAATTGCAGTGTCAATGTTGTCCTGGCAGTCTCGTCCCCAGAGTTCCCCAGAAAAGTCAAACCCATCAAGCACCATGTGGGTGTCAGCTATAGTTTGGGGAAGATATTAGTAAATTTGGGAGGCAGCTGTAATTTTAAGGATTTTGAAGGAATTATCCCATTCCAGTGGGATGATTCAAGATACCCTTATTCAACAGACCCATCCAAGGGGGGATCATGTCACGGAGCGCGCGGGAGCAGCCTCGTGTTTAATCTCCTGTTATCCTGGTTGGACATTACAGGCCAAGGTGAACCCTGAGCTCCCAAATGAGGGTTTGGAAATGCGGGCTCAATGCCCTGAAATCTCCTCCCCTGCTTTCTCTCAGTGAATTACGAGCTCAGAGATAAGATCTCAGGCCTCTTATATTCAGGCAAATAGACAAATAGATGCATTTTTGTTTTCGAAAGGCTCGAACAGAAACAATGGGAGTCTCTGAAGGGGAAGGTCATTGCCTATCTCTTACGCTTATGAAATATTGTGGTCGGCTGACGAGCTGTGTGTTCACCCCTGGCTGGCACAGCTCCCACAAGCTGCTCTCTCCCAAACAGCTCCCGGTTGTCCATAAATCCCCTCCCCGTGTCAGCTCTGCTTTGAGATGCTGACACTTTGTTCTCTATTCCCACCAGCGCTCGGGGATGGTGGGGGGAAACTGTGCCCTGGAGGTGATTTATGTGATGGATTCGATCTGCGTTTCCACGGGAGAATTATCCAGCAAGCCCCTTGGGTGTTCAGGTGATGGTCTTTACCCCTTGGATGTCGGGACGATGGTATTTACCCCTTGGATGTTGGGACGGTGCTCTTTACCCCTTGGATGTTCTGATGAGGATGTTTACTCCTTGGATGTTTGGACGATGGTCTTTACCCCTTGGATGTTTGGACGATGGTCTTTTACCCCTTAGATGTTAGGATGATGGTCTTTATCCCTTGGATATTCGGACAAGGGTATTTACCCCTTGGATGTTGGGACAATGGTCTTTACCCCTTGGATGTTTGGACGATGGTCTTTACCCCTTGGATATTCAGACGATGGTCTTTACCCCTTGGATGTTTGGACGATGGTCTTTATCCCTTGGATATTTGGACGATGGCCTTTACCCCTTGGATGTTGGGATGATGGTCTTTATCCCTTGGACGTTGGGACAATGGTCTTTACTCCTTGGGTTGTGATGATGAACGCCGCAAGGACGCCGATGCCGAGCGATTCCAAGCGTGGCACTTCATGCTATAAGTGATGATCCCGGAGACCTGCTCGTGGGGATTGGATGCCCGAAAACTCCTGAGGAATGTGAGTCTCCGCACAGTTGGGTGTAACCCCCAGAAAAAGGTCTGAATTCCAGGATTTTTTCCCCTAAGCACGTGCTTGCGTAGTTAGGAACGTAATTGACAGGAGTCATATTTTTACAGTTTTACAATACAGGGGGCTCAAAGTCCTCTTCCTGACCTGGGCACCTCTTCCTTGAGCTGTGGAAAAAGCCACTTCAGGGCGTATTTGGGGGCACGTGGGTCCAATTCCCCTCCCAGGTCCCCACGGCTGGTACGACACTTGCCATCCAATTACTTTTAATGCAAAAAAACCAATTTGTTTCTTTGCCTCCTTGTCCCTGGAAGGAGGATGAGCTGAGGACAGCTAAGGAAGGTCTCCCCTTGCTGTCCTGCAGTCCTTGCCTCCCAGCAGTGATTGGCTGGGAACGGGTTTCCCACACGGCTAATTAGCTCTAGTTGCATCACTCTCGTTTTCTTGCCATTTTGCCTCTTGCCACAAGCAGGCCTGGATACAGCTGGTGGGAAGGGGCTGCTCTTGGGCTCCATCCAGGGGTGTAGCCCCAACCAGGAAGGGCAGCTGGTGCCTTTGCCACATCGAAGGGACTTCTGGTGACCAAGTCTGACCCTTTGCCAGGTTCCCCCACCAAAAACAGGTGGAGTGTGAGGGGTGATGACCAGGATGCTTTTTCTCAGTGGTATTTCCAGAGTCCAGTTGTCCTTTCCACCTGTACCTCTTTCATCTCCTTTGTCCCTCCTTGATTTGCAATACAGTTGTTAGGGGAGCATCTCCCAACCCACAGGAGACAGACTATGGGATGTGGTGTCTCTGCTAAGTCCCTGCTGGAGGGTTTCTTGAGGAATAGCAGGTTGGTACCTGCTCTTGGGGGAGCTGGGAAGCACCTGGAATGTCACCTTATCCTGGAGTCATGGGATGGTTTGGGTTGGAAGGGACCTTAAAGAGCATCTCTGGTAGGGACACTTCCCACCAGCCCAGGTGCCTCCAAGCCCCCTCCAGCCTGGCCTTGGACACTTCCAGGGATCCAGGGGCAGCCACAGCTTCTCTGCCCGCCCTGTGCCAGGGCCTGCCCTCCCTCCCAGCCACCAATTCCTTCCCGATATCCCACCTATCCCTGCTCTCTGGCAGTGGGAAGCCATTCCCTGTGTCCTGTCTCTCCATCCCATGTCCCCAGTGCCTCTCCAGCTCTCCTGGAGCCCCTTTAGGCACTGGCAGGGGCTCTCAGGTCTCTCTGGAGCCTTCTCTTCTCCAGATGAACCCACCCAGCTCTCCCAGCCTGGCTTCCCACCCTCTGTGTGTGTCACTTCTCTGCTGGGCTGCAGCCCTGGGGTGGTGTGGGGACACCCAAACCAGAGCTACCTGTGCTTTGACAGAAGTTGGGTCTGAGCCCTAAATGACCTCCCTGCCCTTCTCCAGGCATGTTCCCCCTGCCACCATCTGGGTGTTGTCTTTAGGAATGATTCTGTTAGCGTCCCACCAGCTCCTGGACTGTCAGTCCATGGGTTTGGTCCAGGTATCTCCATTTCTTCTGCCATGGCTCTCTCTTTTTTCTGGCCTTGCCTGCTTTGCAGAAGCTGAAGGTCTTCTCCTTGTGTCCCAGTTGGGATCTTCTCCCTCTCCAGTGGTTTTTGTGGAAGTTATGCCTTCTCTGGGCCCCAAGTGAAGCTGCTGCTGGGGCTGTCCGGTCCACTTGTCTTCCCAACCTGAACCAGCCTCTCTGGGGTGGTTTTCCTGCTGAGCATTGGGAGATCCCTGCCTGGTCTTGCACTGATTAACGAGAATTTGCTGCAATTAAATATGTATATAGAAAGAACAGTTCTCTACCTGCCCTATCAGAGAAACAGGAGGGCACTGAAAAGAAGCAACTCGACAAAGAAAGAAGTAGTGGGAATGAATAAACAGCGTTTTCTGTTGTGGCATTAAATTTGTCCTCTGTGCTGTGAGACCACGACAAGGACAAAAGGGAGTGAAGGGGTTGTGGGAGCCCTGGGCTCCTCTTCTTTGGCACTGCCAGCACCTCAGGCAGGCACTGCCCCTTGGGTTCTCCTGGCTGTGGTCAGGACTGTTTGGGTTGGGACAGCACATGGAACACCCTCGGGCTCCCAGGAGAGTCTCAGTTCTCAGCAGGAAATTATGATTTTGATCGACTCCTGGGAAAACTTAGAGGTGTTCATTTCAACTCCAGAAGCATCTGGGCATCTTTCCCTGGATTTCTCAGCCCTGCAGCTGGGATGAGCCAGGACACCTGCATGGGACCCAAGTACCCAAGGGGTGGATGGAGGCAACTCCCAAACCCAATCCTTTAGTTCTGCAGTTTTCCTCCTTTAGTGGTCTCAGGTTGAAGTGCTCTCGAGTGTGACCTTGCCATCCTGCTTTCCGTGGCTTCTCCTGGAGAGCCCAGCAGTTGGTGGAGTGCTCATCCAGGGCATTTTCCATCAGTGGGAGTGGCGCCGGCGGATAATGCAGCGAGAGTGCAAATTGTGTTTTAGAGGCTTTTGGCTGCGGCACGCGGAGAGAAAATAAAACAGCTGAGGTCAAAGCCGTGGCAATAAGAGCAGATCATGTCTATGCTGCAAGGAAAGGAGGTTGTCGAGGGCAGCAGGGCAGATTTTCCTTCTGTGTCTTATCCCAGAGGTGCCAGACAAGGGTGGTGGGACACTCAGACTGAAGGGTGGGGAGACTCATCAGAGCTGAGTCTCCATCGGGGCTTCATTGCTGCTTTTACACAGAGCTGGAGCAGAAAACGGGGCGAGACTAATTATGAGACGGGTGGAAATTAACTCCGAGTTCATTAGGGAGGGTTCACTGTTCAAACAGGGTGGCTGAAGTCCAAAGAGGTGCTTCCTGGCTCCGACAGCGTTCGGAGGTCTTGGAGAGTGAGCTGGCTGATGGAGTAGAAGGGATGATGAGACTTGGAGCCAGGACTGTGCTGCCAGAAGGTGAACAGGGATGGAATGTATGGACAGGACAAACCAGAGAAATGCTCCTCAGGGTGGATGTGCTGTGGTGATGCCACTGGGAATGTTTTAATGGGGTGCCGCAGCCTGGCTCGCTGAGGGAATTTCAGGCGTATGGTAATAATTCCCCGAGTGAGCTGTGCCGGACACGAAAACTTGCTTTTTTAGGATTAAAACTTTGCTTAAATGACAAACCTTTTTTTTTTTTAAAAAATGTTGGTGTTAACAGCAGTGACCAAAGGTTGAGCTGAAGCTGCTTCCTCCTTGCTGGAACTCGAGAACACGGGGGTATCAACCAGCCTTACAGAATTGGCGTTTCCCCGATGGCGATGTGCAAAGCCTTTGAATGAGGACTTTCAGGTCCCCCAGCTCCAGGTTTTTTGGGATTTTTTTCACTGCCTTGCTTGTTCCTTAGTAACAGAGGGGATTGGCAGGCAGTGGGGGTTTGACGTGTTCTTGCAGAAAGGGTTTCCAGTGCTGGAAATTGTGTGCAAAAAAAAAAAAAAAAATTAGGATAATTGTGTGGCGTTGTTTTGGCACAAAGTTCAAAGCTAAACAAACAACCTTTGGTTCCTCAGAAGCTTCCTGTGCTGTTCTTGTTCCTTCCTCTTTTCTCCTGGAAAAGTTCTCCTCGGAGCCCGGAGTTGGAATTAAAGAGGCTTTTGTCTGTTTTCTAGAAATTAACACATCAGAGCAGGAAAAGTGGAGCTTGTTGATCTGCATTAGGAAGGAGAATTAAGGCGCAGAAAGGCAACAGAATGTTCCACAAGGGCTTGGCAAAGCTGCAGCTTGGTGGTGGTGGCACCTTCAGCCACCAGCCTGGAGAAGAGAAGGCTCCAGGGAGACCTGAGAGCCCCTTCCAGTGCCTAAAGGGGCTCCAGGAGAGCTGGAGAGGGACTGGGAACAAGGCATGGAGGGACAGGACACAGAGAATGGCTTCCCACTGCCAGAGGGCAGGGAGAGATGGGATATTGGGAAGGAATTGTTCCCTG
>VWZG01001760.1:383653-434199 GCA_013396735.1 Grallaria varia
CACAGAGACAGAGACACAGAGACAGAGACAGAGACAGAGACACACACAGAGAGACACACACAGACACACACAGAGACACACAGAGACACAGAGACACGCACAGACACACACACAGACACACACACACAGACACACACAGAGACACACACACAGACGCACAGACACACACACACACAGACACAGAGACACACAGAGACACACTGGGGGCTTTTTTTCTTTTGGGAGACAATAATCAGCTTGCTCCTCAAAGGGCATCCAAAAGACCTGCAATTCCTGGCTCTCAGAAACGTTCCCAGAGGGAGCTGGGTGACATCTCCAGAGCGAACCCACTTGGGTGTGGGCAGTTCATGGGTGGGCAAAGATTTGACTGTGTCAAATGGTTTCTGCCACCGCCGCATCCGTTTGTATTTTAGTCCTGGTATAACTAATGGATACAGAGGAACATTAAAGAACCCCACACGGGCTTGATGCAAATAATAGAACTCTATATAAAAAAATCCACTTGGGAGCAAACCCTTGAATGTAAAGTGGATTGCGATTCCAACGGCGCATCCCACGCACACGGATAAACCGTGGCCACCTCTTCCCAAAGCTGTGGTGGGTCCACACTCCAAGGCTGGACAGCAAACCCCCCTGCTGATCCCTGGGCTGGCATTTTGCAGACCGTGAGCTGGCGGGAGGTCGACCTGAGAAGGGGGAATTTGGTAAATATTCCATTCAATATTCAATTCGATAAATAGTCCATCACCGAATCCCGAAAACCACAGGGAAAATGGGATGAGCCGTGTGTGAGGGTTAGCCCTGGGGCAGCTCAGAGGTGTTTTCTGGCTCAGAGTGTGGCTGGAAAAGCAGCGACTCTCAGAGGGGATTTACATGGCTGGAATTAAAGTCATGGAGATGTTCAGTCTCTACAAATACTTCATTCCTGCTGAAGGAGAGTTTTCCTTCCACCTGGAGAAGATGTGGCTCTGGGAAGACCTCTTTGAGGCCTCTCAGTTCTTAGGGGGTCTTATAAAGAAGGAGAGTGACTTTTTCCTTGGGCAGAGAGGGATAGGAAAAGGGGGAATGGTTTTAAACCAAAAGAGGAGAGATGGAGATGGGATATCGGGAAGGAATTGGTGGCTGGGAGGGTGGGCAGGCCCTGGCACAGGGTGGGCAGAGAAGCTGTGGCTGCCCCTGGATCCCTGCAGTTGTCCAAGGTTGGACAGGGTTTGGAGCACCCTGGTCTGGTGGGAGGTGTCCCTGCCCATGGCTTGGGGTGGGATATGATGGGCTGTAAGGTCCCTACCAACCCAGACTGTTCCATGATTCCATGATTCCATGATCTGACTCAGTACTTTTCTGGCAAGGACGCGACATTCCTGCAGTGGATGGACAGGATGATTTTTCTTGCTTCTTCTGCTGGGTTTTTGGCCCCCAGGTCCAGTATCATAAACATCTCTCTGAGCTCAGCTCCATGTCTTTGTTGTGCCGGGATCCACGGGAAGCTCGTTTGTGTTTCCTCTTTTGTTTAACTTCTCCTCTAATGAGATTCCACATCCTGAGCTCCTGCCTTTTGTTTGGCACCTCATCCATCCCGGCATTGTTTGTTTACAGCATCCCACCCTCGGTAATCAAGGTGCTAATTTAATCAGCCTTCCTTTGTGTTGCTGATTAAAAGGGAGCCCGTTGGAGAGAAGAGACTGATGCTCTGTGGGGTCTGGGGCACCAAACGGGATGAATTCAGTGACGCCCAAGGCCAACTGCACCGAGATTTCGTGGTGCATCTCAGAGAGGTGGAGTTGTCCTCTGAGGTGTGGAGAAAGCTGAGACGGTAGTTTTAAAGGGGTTTAGTTTCAAAGTCTACCTTTAAATGTCTGAGGTGTCATCAAATCAACCCCATCCCGAAACTCCAGTGTTGATGCCCCAGCATCATCTGGATCCAAACCATCCCAAACCATCCTTCCCTGGTTTCTGCCATGGAATTCCTTTGAAGCTGCCATGTGAATCTGCCCTCGCAGAGGCCCCGTGTGGGATGTCACCAACAATCACTTGGGATTTTCCCAGCAGGATGATCTGAGCGGGGCAGCGCTGCCCCGTGTTCCATGTGCTGTTTGCTCTCCCGTGTCGATGCTTTCTTGAGCCACCTCTGATTGCTGTGTCCAAGAGAGCACATTTGTCCGTGATCAGATGGACACCTGGTTCCTGGGGGCAGCAGCTCCTCCTGCAGCAGTCAAAATTATTGTCCTTCTTGTGCACTGTCAGGAAATGACAGTGTTGCTGATATCACCAAGTGTTCACTCTGGAACTGACAGGGATTGTCAAGTCCAAGCTGGCAAGTCATTTTCTTCTTTCAGGAGGAAATCTCAGTCCCGCTGGTGACAAGAGGTGGCAACAAGCCCTGGGGAGCTTGGTGGGCTATGCCGGGGTGAGGGTGTTGCTCTTAGGAAGGAGATGTGGAGGCATGGCAGGGGTGAGTCTAAACCCTTTCCTTGCAGGGAAGAGACAGATCAAAACTGACCTAAGGGGTCCTGAGTGCCAAGAACCCACTGGAGGATTCTGAGGTGGTCTGTCCCTGGGATCCAGTCCTGCTCCAACTGGAGAGCAGGATACGGGGTGTTTGCTGCCCACGGTGGTGGCTGTGCCTGTTTGTGTCTCCATGGAGCGAATCTTCCCTCGCCTGCAGCTCCTTGTGAGCCCCTTTTGGAGGAGGTTTTCCTTGGTTTGTGCACCCAGTGCCTTGGCCACCTCCAAAGGATCCCAGGGAAGGCTGTGGCATGGTATGACTGTGGCCATGTTCTCCTCCACCACCTGTCCTTCTTGGGTCATCCTTTATCAGGTTGTGCTGCAGGAGCAGCGATGTGGAAGAACCAACATCAGGTTTACCTGTCTGAGATTGCATTTCCCCCCACCTGAAAATCTCCATGTTTTAGCCTCTTTTGAGAAGGAAATTTGGAAAAATGGCAGGCCCTTCTAATTCCAATCAAGCTGCTATTTAAGGAGTATTTCCCTTTGTGAATTGCTCGTGAGATGTTATTGAAGTGTCTGTGAGATGCCAATCTAACCATGCTCTGGTGAGACCCCCGCCTTGGACACGGTGTCCAGCTCTGGAGTCCTTGGCACAGGAAGGACATGGAGATGTTGGAGCAGGTTTGGGGGAGGTCATGGTGAGGCTCTGAGGGCTGAGGGGCCTCACCTGGAGAAGTGAAGGATCCAGGGAGACCTGAGAGCCCCTTCCAGTGCCTAAAGGGGCTCCAGGAGAGCTGGAGAGGGACTGGGGACAAGGCATGGAGGGACAGGACCCAGGGAATGGCTTCCCACTGCCAGAGGGCAGGGCTGGATGGGATACTGGGAAGGAATTGGTGGGTGGGAGGGTGAGCAGGCCCTGGCCCAGGTTGGGCAGAGAAGCTGTGGCTGCCCCTGGATCCTTGGAAGTGTCCAAGGCCAGGCTGGATGGGGCTTGGAGCCACCTGATTTAATTAAGGATGTCCCTGCCTTGGCAGGGGGTGGACTAGATGACCTTTCAGGCCCCTTCCAACCCAAACCATCTGATGATTCTATGACACTTTTAATAATTTTTTTTTTCTAAAATACCAAAGCTTATTCTTAACCGCATCACTGAAAGGACAGAAAAAACCCCTATAACATACATCACATAATATTAAAAACGGAACAATAATCCACAACAGATCTGTGACTTAACAAATTTAAACGAAGCAAGTTGTCAGATACTTCCAGTCGCTCTTGGGCCAACATTTATATTCCATTGGTTATTATTAAATTTAGAGAGGATGGCAAGAGCAGGGAGGAAGGGGTGCAATGCCTGTGTTTTGGGGCCTGATGCCACCAGTGTTTCCTGGACGCTGAAATGTGTAGGACAAACCCAGCCAGATAAGGTGTGAGGAGGTGGCTGTGAGGAGCAGAGAGCTTTCAGGATCATTTCAGTATCAGCTTTCTTGCTCCAGAAGCAACAAATCCAGGTGTGATGCTTTTCTGGGATGGGCTCGCTCCTATTTCTTCCCCATTTTCTCTACTCTGAGGTCTCTTTTTGGATCTAAGAGGGAATCGGGCATGTGAAAGCAGGGGAAAACCCATCATCAGGGTGCAAAAATCTTGTTTAGCACTTCAATAGGAAAAGAGCAGCGTGGAAGGAGAGCAAATAGTGGGGAAGGAGCTTGTGAAATGAAGCAGTTACATGTTGTGTCCTGGGCTGACTCAAAGCGGGGCCGCTACAGAAACTGGTGGGCTTTTTTACTGGTATTATTAATTTGTGTTCTTCTGCCTGGAATGCCACAGAGAGAAGGAAAATACATTCAATTAATGGCTGGGCTTCACGAACAAAGATTTGGGAAGGGCTCTCCCCACACTTGCTGTGAGCGCGCTGAGGGCTGAAGAGGCCGATGCGAGATGGGCAAGTCCGGTTGCAAAAGGCACAGCAGAAAGTCTCCATAGGCGGGGTTGGTGGGGCACGGCTCTTTCTGTGTTGTCTTTTCTCCTCCAGACTGATTCTGCATGCATTCTCAAAGGAATCAGCAGCGTTATGGATGGTGTGTCTCCATGCCTCCTGACTGGAGACCAGAATGGACCATTGATGGTAGTCAATATGGCCAAGGCTGAGGTGTTGTTTCAGAGCGTCCTTGTATCTCCTCTTTGGGGCTCCTCTCTTGTGGCAGCCAGTTCACCTGTCTGGGAAGCATCATTTCCTCAGGTGGTAAGATTGACCAAGAGATAGACAACAGGTTAGCAAAGGCCTACAGTGGTTTTGGAAGACTCTATAAAAGAGTCTGGCACAATAAACACCTGAAGAAAAGTACCAAGATTAGTGTCTATAAAGCCATTGTGCTGTCCACTCTTTTATATGGGTCTGAATCGTGGGTCATCTACCGCCGCCATCTGCGTCTCCTCGAACGCTTCCATCAGCGCTGCCTCCGCACTATCCTGAACATCCACTGGTCTGATTATGTGACCAATGTGTCTGTCCTTGAACAGGCAGCAGTCACCAGCATTGAGGCCATGCTGCTGAGAACGCAGCTGCGCTGGGCAGGGCACGTCTCCAGGATGGAGGATCACCGCCTCCCTAAGATCGTGCTCTATGGGGAACTTGCCACTGACATATCCGTGTGATAAAAGCCAAAAAAACAAAACCCCACCAGAAGTGCTGTTACTGCAGTTTCCTGGTGCTTACGGGTGAGAACAGGCACAGGGTTTGAAACAAGCCCCACCTGGGGATGCCCAGGTGGGCATGGATTTGGTGCAGCAGGATAATCACCCTGAAAGGGTGCCTAAAGCACAGCTGAATCCTGGCTCTGAGTCAGCCTGCTGGGAAGGGATAAACTGCTTTTTGGGGCTTCATTGGACTGTGTGATGTTGTGGCTGAGCTGTGGGGATGAGGTTCTCCTGGTGGGCTAAGGGTTCTGGGATGGGTGGATGTGTTTCCTTCCTCAGGGGGTTTTCTGCCTCTGGTGTTGCTCCGAGGGGGAAGTTGGACAACTTTCCAGAGCGAGTGATGTTTCCACAGGCTTTGCTGCACCTCAGGAAGCTGCGGAGTTGCCGGGAAGCAAAGCTCCAAGCAAGAGTTTCACCCGTGGAGATGCATGGTAGGAAAAACTTGGACTAATGAACCCTTTGTGTTTATGCTGTGGTTGATGAAGTTGCTCAGAGACTTTTTTCTTTGCCTTAAATGTTACCTGTGCTCCTTGATATTCCCACAAACCTGTTTTTAATGGTGGGATCCCTTATAAAGGGATGTTCTAGATGTCTCCTCCAAAGCTGTGGTGGCCTAAGGTGCTGGTGAAGGTGTCTGGGAGCTGTTTGATGCTGTGCTGGTACAAGGGATTTCAAGGTGTGCCGGGGAGGTTTAGGGGGGGTATTAGGAAAAATTTCTTCACTGAGAAGGGTTGTCCATCCCTGGCACAGCTGCCCAGGGCAGTGGTGGAGTCTCCAGCCCTGGAGAGATTTAGAAGCCACGTGGATGTGGTGCTTGGAGATGTGGTTTTGGCACTGGGGGGAATGGTTGGACTCGATGGTCAAACCTCAGTGATTCTCTGACTTTGAGCGGGATGGGGAGGTCAAACCCTCCATCACTTGGTGGTACCCCTGAGGAGCGTGGCTCGGTGTGACCCTGAACCTCTGGGTGTTGCCCTGTCCTGGAGGAAAGGCCCCATCTGTGGCCAGGTTGGAGCTGTGGCTGCCGAGCTGAGCTGTGTGTTCCTTGGGCTGTGATTTCCCAGCTTTGAGCGCAGAGCAGAGTCTGACTCTGATACTAATTTGATTTCCTGTATTCCCTTAAACCCATCAGTCTGGGCGTCGCGACGTCTCGTGGCCGTGTGTTGGCACAGCTGTTTAATTGAATTTGTTTGAGGGTTTATGAGCAGTCTGAAGGCTTCTTTTCAAGGGCTGTTTCGAGCAGCAGCACAGGCTGAACATGGCCAAGTGCAGGACTTCCCAGGAATATGCTGAGAAAAGGTTTGATACACACATCCAAGAGGATCTGTTTTTCCAGCACTGGCATTCCATGCCCTCCTGTGAGGGAGGGCTGCAGTAACAGGCTCGAGCAAGAGCAGAGAATTCCTGGCCAAACAAATCTCGTCGATTTTTCTCGCTGTTGCTGTTTATCCGAGGACAAGCTGAAATTAGATTTTCAATTCCTGCCTGAACTTTTTTTGTATCTCTTTATGCTGTGTCTTTTAAAAATTAGAGAGTGATCTAAAACATATGGTAGGAGCTGCCCTGTCAGTAGGAAGGGCTGTTTGATACCATTTCTTGCCAAGCTGTGCTTCTGAAAAGTAGGGGTTTTTTTTGTGGTGTTGGTCAGAGTGCTGTGAGTGGGACACACATGGTCATCCAGGGAGGATGATGGCTGGTCCTGGGTGATGCTGGAATGTGGAGATGGATGGATGGCTCACAGGGAGGCATTCAGTGTGTCTAGACTGTTTTGCTGGGATAATGTGGATACTGGGTGGAGAGGGACTTTTAACAAGAGCATGCAGGGCAGGACAAGGGGGAGTGGGTTGAAACAGAAAGAGAGTGGGGTTAGATTGGATTTTGGGAGGAAATTCTCTCCTGAGAGGGTGGGCAGGCCCTGGCCCAGGTTGGGCAGAGAAGCTGTGGCTGCCCCTGGATCCCTGGGAGTGTCCAAGGCCAGGGTGGAGCAATGTGGGGTAGTGGAAGGTGTCCCTGCCCGTGGCAGAGGTGGAACATGCTGATTCCTGAGGTCCCTTCCAACCCAGGCCGTTCCATGATTCTATATTGCTGGATAACAAGGGGAAGGAGTGTCAGAGAGATGGTGATAGCAAAGGGTGGAGGAAAACTTGTAGGAACCTCCACAAAATGAGTTTTTCTGCAGGGAAGGTGTTAGTTTGGGAAACAGCTGGCAAAGCAAAGCCCTTCTGTGTCGCTGCAAAGGGCAGGGCTTGGGCCCCACAGCCCCAAAGCAGGGCAGGGGTTGGGCTCAGTGGGGCCTCACCTGCTTTCAGCCCCATTTTCAGGGGTGTTCTGCACCACCTGGCTGAGGCTGTGAGACTGCACCCAGGAGAGGGAGGAGAATGGCTTGTCTGGGATTTGAAGGAGACCTGTTACTCATCCTAACTCTGTGTCCACAGCTGTGGCTGCAGCAATGGCTTTGCCTGCCCTTGACATCACCCCTTTGTTTGGCTGGATAAGATCTGAGCCTCTAAGTGTGAGATCCTAAAGCCACTTGGCCTTGGAGGTGTTTCCTGGCCCGAGCCAGCAGCTGACTGTGATCCTCTTTGGAGATCAGCTGGATCAGCTTTCCCTGTGCTCCCCACCCCAGTCCTTGGGCGAGCCTTTATTGTGCCTCCAACAACAACCTCCCTGCTCAGCCCCCCATGTTTTATCATCTCCGATAGGTGCTTTCTTTGCGACAGCCTCGCTGTTTTGTGGGGGATACGAAGCACTTTGCTTTTTCATTTGCTTTTTCCCCTCCCTGCTTTTCCCCTCATTTCTTTGTTTTGTCCCCGTGTCACCAAGTGGGTCACTGTTGGCTCCGCATCCCACTGTGCTCCCAACGGGCTCTCTTCCCGAGCACTCTCCACCCCAGGGAACAAGGGCACTCCTGGCTTCCCAAAGCGTGTCCCTGTTCTCGTGGGGGATGTTTGATGTGGTTCTGTGCCATGCCTGCTCACCAGAACATGTTCCTTTATTGTATGGTGCGTCTTTAATGAGCTCTCGGGCTCAGCAAAGCAGCTTCGGCTTCTTTGCACCTCGGTGCTGTTGCTTTGGTGACGTTTTGGAGGAGGGATGGGATGAGTTTGGGATGGTTTTGGGTTTATAGGGAGTTCTGCTGCCTTCCTGCTGCTTTCTCTCATCCCTTCTCATTATCTTGACTTAACCCACCAAAAGCAGTCCCTGAAATACCAGGATTGTACTGGAATCCACGTGTGGGTGCTTCAGGTTAGATCCAAGGTGTAGTTGTGGCTCCAAAGGTTTCCCCCAGTTTTATGCAGCTGATTCCAGGGATTAATAATTTTTAATTATAAGAGTTCCAGACTGAAGGTGTCATGGAGCTTTGAGAAAGGTTTTTGGAGGGAGGAGAAAGAATTTTGAAATCTCTCCTTTGCAACTAGGAATTAAAATGGAAAACTAAAAAGGCATTATGAAAATGGAAAGGCAACAATTTATCAGCGAAAAATAGTTTGGATTGTGACGCCTCTTGTGCAAAATATTCTGGTTCATGGTGCCTCTTCTGTCACTGGTCTGTCTTTCAAATGTCTTCCTGCTGGTGTGCATTGTGCAGGTGCCACTTCAAAAGGATCACTGTCCCATCCTCTGATTTCTCATTTTTAAGGGGGTAATTTGGGGTTTTCCTTTGTAATCAGCTTGGTTGGAGCTCTGAGCAGCCTGGGCTGGTGGGAGGTGTCCCTGCCCATGGCAGGGGAATGGGATGGATGAACTTTGAAGGTCCCTCCCAACCCAGACCGTCCTGGAATTCTACGGAAATGAGGCTGAAAGCCCCGAAGAGAAACAAAAGGTGGTTTTGGTGGGAAGTCAATCGGGGGTGGAGCTCCCCGGGTGTGTCTGTGCCCTGTCAATGGTATTGATTGTCCGATGGCATCGCAATTGCGGTTCCTTCGATAGCACATTGACCTGGGGCCACCTAGGCAGGGCTGAGCTGCTGTGCTGTGCTTGCAGGAGCACACCAGGAGCAGAGTGGATGATAAATTGGAGCCCTGGGCCCTGTTAAACTGCTGATTTCGGTGTGGCTTGCCCAGAGGCCGACAGTGCTGACCGAAGTACGTTCCATCGACAAAAACGAAGGGGGATATTGACTTGAACTGGAAGAATGAGTGTCTCCTGCCTGTTTAATTGGCTCCTTATGCTCTCCCTCTGCTGAGGGGGGATTCTTGTCTCTCTTTGGTTCTTTATGGCTCCCTAATTCCCGGAGAATGTGGGGGCACCCTAATTGAAGCAGAGCATCTCCCCTTTGTGCTGCAAGCATCGTACGGCACTTGGCCCTTGTGGGGGTGAGCCCTAATCATTGCCAGGCTTGGCTGGAAAAAAAATGGGTGTTCTGCTTTGTTCTGTGGGAGGAGGGACTTAATTACGGAGCTGTTCCCAAGTGGCAGCACATCCCTGGGAAGTTTGCTTTGTGGTGCAGGCAACACTCCCTCTCCCCTGCCTGGGTGTTGAGTCACTGAGCAAATAAACCTCAGCCTCTTGTGAAAATCAAAACTTCAAGTTGACCCCAGCTCCACATGCAAGGATGGCTGGAAATTCGGGAAACAAGCTCAGTCTTGGCAGGCTTGTAATGGGATACACAGTCTTTGTCAACTCATTAAGTATGTGATTATGATTATCGGCTCTAATAATAATGGCCAAATAAGCAATTAGGGAGGCTGAGCTTGGCATGGGCTTAAGACAGAAATACTGTGTGAGGAATCTGAGTCTTTACAATGAATGGTTTCACTAATTTCTCTTCAACAGCAGTCAAGTGGAGAGGTTGGGAGGCTTTGTGTTAAGCTGGAATGCCGCGGGTGCCTCCTCAGGTCCAGTGACATCCTTAGGAACGATGGGACACTGGCACTGAACTGGAATTAGAGGGGAGGAAAAGCTCTGCAGCTCCCTTGACTCTTGCTGGGCCGATTCAAACAAATGGATCCCCTAAAGTTTAGTCAGGGCTTTGTTCTGTTTTATTTCTGTATATGATGCCTCTCAGGGATGCAAATGGCAACAGAGCTGGTGGTGGGGGATCTTCTCTGTTGTGGTTTCAATACCTGTCCTTTTAAAACTTGGTTTAAATCACTTTTGGACATAATTTGATTAGAGCAGGTCTCTGATTTTTACCTAAATCCTGGTAGTATTGGGAATACTGCTGGAATATGACCGTGACTGACCGTGCCCAGCAGCAGTGCCTGGATCACAAATGGGCTCCCAGTCGTGCGAGAGCATCCCAGGACTAGGCAGGTTTCTTGATTTCCCTGGAATTGGGGAGTCTTCCTCATGGGTCTGCACCCTGGGGAAGCCCAATGGTGTGGCTGATCTTAGTCTTGCACAGTGGATTTCTACCTTGGCTGTAGAAAAGCAGTTGGTGGTGGAGTGACAACTGGGACAACGAAGTCCCAGCATCTCCTCCTTGGTTCTTCTTGCTGCTGCTGGTGGGAGCTGGAGGCAGCAGATGCAGCTTTGGTTCCTGCATGCGTGGTGGGGAAATGAGGATGGATGGGAGAGTGAAGCTGTTCTGAAGGCCACTCGTTCATGGAGGAGTGGATTTGCCATGTGGACCCAAGTGCAGGGACTGAAATTCTGTCTGTGTTTGCTTGAGCTGGATGTAAAGCATGAGATAACCATGAACTTCAAGTCTAGTTTTCTCATGGTCTGGAAAAGGCAAAAAAACAAAGGAAAAACTGTGAGTCTGGTGTTTGTGCTCAGTGGTCCTTCAGCCAGGTGGTGTGGAAGGTGTTCAGCACTGTAAAGCTTTTAATTCAATGTTAAAATCGTTGCTCTTGGATCCCTGGAAGTGTCTAAGGCCAGGTTGGATGGGGCTTGGAGCACCCTGGGCTGGTGGGGGGGGTGTCCCTGCCCATGGCAGAGGTTGGAACTGGGTGTGCTCTAAGGTCCCTTCCAACCAAAGTTACTCCATGGGAATGGCTTTCTCGATGTTACATTCCCTGTCCTTTATTTCCACCAGAATATCTCATGATCATTAAATATCCAGAAGCTCAGACCATGACCAGGACCTCATTTAGCCTGGAGAAATATCAAGAAGGTCCCTCATGACAGATTGTGGTCCCAGGACTCACCTATTTTTCTATTTGACTCCCCCCATCCTGGTTTTCCATTTCAGGAAAGCTTTTTTTAGCAGACACTTCCCGATGTGGTTTATTGGGCATGGAAGTGTTTGGTCAGAGGTTGGACCTGATGCTCTTGGAGGTCTTTTCCAACCCTCATGAGTCTATGAGAAGTGGGTTTTTGACATGCAAATATTGGGGAAAAAAAGAGAAAAATACTTTTTTAAAACTTACAAATAGTTGAGTAACCACAGAAAAAGGGTTGCTCAGCATCTGTTTTAGTTTTTAATTAGTATCTGCCTGTCCTTTTGTAGTATTTGTGCTGGGAAGGGCCCCTGACACTTGGTAACCCCAAACCTGTGCCCCATGTCCCTGAATTCCACCGGCGTGGCTTCGCTTGAACGCTTTGGTGGCAGGAATCCCTATGCAGGGGAAGGAGAGCATGGCAGTTCAAGCTGAGCATCTTATCCTGGACGTGATGCCTTGGAATTCCAAGGATGGGAGTTGACAGATGGGTCTGTTCCACGGGAGCGCCGTGATTGCTCCTGAAATGCTTTCGTGGCGCCTGCAGAGTGCAAAGCTCCCAGAGAACAGTTTTTTTTATCTCGTTGTGACGAGGGTGATTATGAAATGCATCCATTACTGAGACTGCAGAGCCCTGTCCAAACAGGGATCCATTATCCCGGGAATGAGGCACCCACCGGGAACTGCTGTTTTAGTGGACTCGTTAGGAATGCAAACAGCTGAGAGGGAGGGAGGGAATGCACATTGAGGGTGTATCAGGAAATAATAAAAATATATATGGAATTTATAGGAATACATATATCTTTATATATATTATATTATAGGGTCAGGGGCCATTCTCCTTTTAGTCCTGGATGTCTTTGCTGTATGGGAAAAATTCCGCAGGGATTTCATTAAAAGTCACCAAAACAGCACTGGAGAAATGGATTCATTAATTTTACACCATCCAGTCATACAACAGCGACTCTGATTTTTTGGTTTTTTTTTTTAAGTGTTAAATCCCAGTTTTCATCAAATCCTGGAATGGTCTGGGTTAGAAAGGACATTAAAGGTCATCTTGTTCCAACCCCTGCTCTGGGTAGGGACACCTTACACTTGCTCCGAGCCCTGTCCCGGCGTTCCCCGGGATCCCATCCCAGCCCTGTCTGGAGTTCCCCGGGATCCCATCCCATTCTCCTGGTAAAGACAACATGAAAAGGCGAACGTTTCTTGTAGAAACGAGTGTTATTTTACAGAACAACAATGTTATTTCTAGACGAACACGCTCCAGGTGGGAACAAGTAGTTTTCTGACTGGAAAAAATACCAAACAAATGAAAAACCCAACAAACCCTTCAGATAATATTTGACAGGCAGAGCACAAAATGTGTATTAATAGAGGAGAAATGGATTGCATTTTTTTTCCCAAGTGTGTGTGCAGTTGTCACGTTCTTGAAATGAAGTGTAGGTTAAAGCAATTGCTGTCACATGCAGAACGCCCAAGTCATGGTGATGGATAAGAACATTGTCTTGGAGCTGGGAATTGAGGGAACAATGATTGGGATTAAACAACTGGGGGCAGATGTGTGAGGAGGAACCCCCGGCTGATTGTGGGGCTCTGAGGTTTCCTTGTGCCACCGGTGGTGACCCCAAAGGAAGGGCAGGGGGAACAAACCCACCCCAGCGACCGTCCTGCTGCTTGTCAGGCCCATCCCAAAGATTTAAAGCCTCAGTGATGAGGGTCCCATTGGAACTGCCTTTCTACTCTGCATTTATGGCAATGGGATATTGCCTGTTAACCACATGGAATTTCAAGGCCTTGAGATGTGTTTCTCCCACTCCCATCCTAATTTTCATTGATCACTTTTATGGTGTGATCGTTGTCTTCAGGGGGTTCAGCGTTTGAGGCTGCTGTAATTTGGGAATATAATAAGGTGTGAATTAGTAAGGAGGCAGCCCAAGGATGTCTGTGCTGGGAAGGGGCTGTTGGGTGGGTCTTTGATAGAATGACCATTCTCTGCATTTGGATTCCAGCTGCAGAACCCTCCTGGGATGTGATGTCGGGGTGAGCCAGTCCAGGGGAATGGGGTGGGATGGAGCAGAGCTGTAGCTGGAGGATGTTGTTCTGTCCCCTCCCTGGGAGAGAGTGGAGATGAACAGGAAATAACAATTGTGTATCAAATGCCACAATCCCAATGGAAAAGGTTTTAAAGCCCGGAGGGTGAGTGATGGTTTTATTGGGATATTTATAGGTCAGGAAGTTGGCTTGTGTAAATTGGCTGTAATTGAGAAATTAATAGAAATACTACTGGGGGGAAAAAACCCAACTTTATGGGTAAATTTGAAGAGGTTTGAGTCTACAAACCTGACTGGGAGCACTTAGCACTCTCTTTCCATGTATGTGCATAAAATCAGGATGTAGCGATGCAAAAGTTCGCTTCGTTAACGGACGGTGTAATTTCTTGGAACAATTTTAAATTTCATGTGCCCCTGTTTACTTCTGTAATGACAAAAACTGCACCCATCGACCTTACTTTGCATAAACGTGCCATGGGAACTCTTACGGTTATTCTGGTGAATCACTGAATTTCTTTGCTCTGGAGTTGTAGCAAAAAGTGCTTTTGGGCCCTGGTGGGTGAGTGACAACTTCTCCTGAGTGGCAGAGGACAAGAGCATGGCCACCTCCTCTGCAGCCATAGGGACTTTGTGGTGCCACACCAGTTGGCACTGCCAGCTGCTGGCCCAGTGACTATGGGAAGTTGGGCATAAGAAAGGGGTGCATTAGGAAAAAAAAAGCTGGCTAATTTCTCAGGAAGATGCCAGGGAGAAGCTCATGGTGTATTCCAAACAGTCTTTGACTAATTAGTGCTGTGAGCGATGCCAATTCGTTAGGATTAATGAGCAGCTCCTGGTATGTTTTTATCACTTGTGGCTTGGCAAACAGACAGCGAAATGGAAAACAATTATGGAGAAATGCATCTTAAACCAGTGATGTTTACAAAAAAACCCATAATTGGTTACAAACAGCCCGAGGTGGAGGGATCACAGGGGCTGTTTTTAATCAGTTCCAACACATGTTCCCCATCCCGATGGATCCGTGGGACTGTCTCGTTGTGACCAGGGCTCGTTACACACCCTGGTCATGCCCTGCTTTTGGTTATAAACATGTTCAGAGCCAAGGGGATGTTGCAGCTGAGTTTAGCCTGGAGTTTCCCAGGGGGCTCCCAGTCTGTCCAATTAGTGGGACGGAAATATCTGCCCCTGGGGTAGGAGCTGCCTGAGACTCCTCTGTGGCATCTTCTCCACTTCACTGGGTACCTTCATGGGCCAGGTGCCCTCAGCCTGTGCTGTCACCTCCTGTGCTGTCACCTCCCTCAGGGGTTGCTGGTTTTCCCTGTGCTGCTTGGTGCAGATGCTCGTGTCTGGCAGGTCCTGCCTTTTAAACGCAATTTAAATAATATTTAAAATGCTGTCGGTCTGTGAATGTGAAGGGTGTGTGTCTGGTAAGTTATATTTTTGTAGGTGTATTCTTTGCCAGACCAGGAACCTCAAGCACAAAATTTATCAGTAAACAGCGATAGGATGGAATTAACTCCGTAACTTCCTAAATAGGCCTGGCTTAAAATAAGGTCTGGGATTAAGTGCAGGAAGGACCATTGATGGTAGCACATCCTGGTGAGGAGCACAGGGAGCAGAGCTTGCTGTTTTAATACGAGAAAATATAAAAAGAAGATGGAACATTTCTGTTAGATGCCAGATTGGTCACTGTTGGGTCAGAACCACCTTGTGGAGCTCTGACCCAGCTCAGGTGGGCAGCACAGGGAGAGCACTGTCCCTCACCCTGGCACATCCACAGCTCAGGTGGGCAGCACAGGGAGAGCACTGCCACTCAACCTGGCACACCCACAGCTCCTGGAGCTCTGACCCAGCTCAGGTGGGCAGCACAGGGAGGACACTGCCCACCAGCACCTGGAGCTCTAACCCAGCTCAGGTGGGCAGCACAGGGAGGGCACTGCCCACCCTGGCACATCCACAGCTCAGGTGGGCAGCACAGGGAGGGCACTGCCCACCCTGGGACAGCTCCTGGCTTGTGTGGTGCCATTTTTGTGCCTTTGCCAAAGTCCCTTATTTTCTCCCCCAAATTCATAAAGATATCTCTGGGGAACAAGCCTGTGGCTTATCCTCTTGATGCCATCTTGAGGTATTAAAGAACCCTATATATATATTAATATATTAAAATAAAACTCCTGGCTGAGCCCTGAGCTTGCAGCTCTGGGCCTGGAGGGTTATAAATTCAGGAGGGTTATAATTTCAGGATCAGTTTTAGGACCGAGTTAATTTAGGTCACCTTTTCCCTTCAGAAAAAAAAAAGGCATTGATTTCACATAATCCTTCTGTGGAGCAGATAAAGTGCTCTGTTTTAGGGAGATTAAAAGCTATTAATGCTAAAGTTAGTGAGTGGTCAAAGGACAAATCCTTACCCATGGTGAGAGGCGTTTGGATGAGATGGGAACTGGCAGGACCCACACCTATGGAATTCCTGGTGGACAAAGGAGGAGGGAAGGGACTTGGATGTGGGAAAAAGTAGCCACAGCCAGGCTGGAACTGGGCTTTGCTTCCTTAATCTGGGAGAAACAGTTTAATGACCAGATTGTCCCTGGAGGTGTCCAAGGCCAGGTTGGATGGGGCTTGGAGCAACCTGGGCTGGTGGGAGGTGTCCCTGCCCATGGCAGGGGATGGAACAAGATGGATTTTAAGGTCCCTTCCAACCCAAACCTGGGGTTTTAAACCTGGGGATTTATGGTGACTGTTGTTGGGAGAAGTTGAGTCCTTCTCCTGTCACTTGTCATTCGTCTGGAATTGTTCAGGAAACTCTTCCTGAAGCGTTTTAGTGCGTTCAGGTTCCGTTTCTTGGCGGGTTCCAGCTCCGTCCTTTACCGAGTGTCCCGTTCTCCAGAAACACTGTTCCTGCTCTTGGTTAGCAAACGAGCAAATAAATTAATTTCAGAGGACCGGTGAGCATGGCGGGGTCACCATCGGACTCATCCGAGGACTCTCCCACCCGAACGGGATGCGAATCCTCGGTGAGGGGGGAGTTCAAACACTTGGGTGGCCCCAGGAATGGCCAACTGAGAACACGTGCGACGAAACGATGAGACACTCCTGGATTGAAGCCCCTCCCCGGCGAAAAAAGCCCAGGATTCAGAAGGACCCATCTGGCTTTTCAAGGAGGTCTCTTCTCTCAGGGAAGATGTTCTGTGTCACCTCAGAAGGCAGAGGAAGGAGGGAATGTATGGGAAATCCTCCAAAGCTTCCCATAGATCCCCTGGTTTGCCTTCACTTTTGGAAGCGCAGTGGGCTTTGCATTTGAGTCTTGGTTTGGAGATCTGTGGCCAAACTATGGCCCATTCTCTTGGTTAGAAATGATGGAAAAGCAGCTGGTTTGGTACAGATTAAAGGGTTGCAAGGACAGCCTTGTCTGCCCTGAATTCCTGCTGCTTCACTGGGTCAGTTAAAAACCCACAGACACCCAGAAAATGCCCCAGAACTGCTCCTGGTGTTCCAGCTGGGCTCAAATCACAGGATGAGGAAGGTTTGAGGCTCTTTAGATCATCGAAGGGACTTGGGACAAGGGATGAAGGGACAGGGAGGGACAGGGAGCTGGCAGGTTTATTCCCTGACTCCCCTTTAACGCCCCCGTGCTGTGTGGAGCCGTTCCCTTGTGTTGTCCCCGAGATAACAGGCTGTAAATAACCACAAACCGCGGCCCCCGAACGCCCTTAGAGGTGACATTAAATTTCAGGACTATCTATGTGAAAGCCCCGGGGAAATAACTCCCCCAATACAGCCCTAATTTCCAGGCTCTGTTCCTAAATATTGCCTCTTAGGATCCGTGGCCTCCACAGGTTTCATTTGGAGTCAACGATGATAAATGAGGTTTCTTCTGAAGAATATCATCGTCGTCGTCCCCCCCGCCATGGTACTTTTGTTGCCTGGAAGGCTCAGAGGGGTGCCCACCTTCCTCATCCCCACACAGGAGGAAAGGAGGAGCTTTTCCCACCAGGACAATGCTGGAGGATGCAAATTTAACCCAAGAACAGCTTTTTTCCCTCCCCTTAAACATTGGTGGGCTTTTACTTCCTGCTCTCAGAATTATTATATTAATTATATATAAATTTTATATTAAATTTCATTTATATTAGTATTAAATATATATAAAATATAGACAGAAAATTAATATTATATAAACATATATTTATATAATATATATCAAATATATATTAATTATAATATTATCTGTGTAGTAGGTTTCATACCTATCGAGATTATCCAGGTGAGGCAAACCCTGACCTTGCCAACTCCGTTGCAAAATTCCTCCTAGATCTGCTGGATTCAAGATTTTAAAGATTTAATGTTAAAATATTCCTGTGGTGTAGACAATATTCCTATTTTGTCTGTTTGGAGTTTCTCATACACACACACACGTGTATGGATTTTGCCACAGGAACACTAAGCCCCTTTTGCCACCTGTTTTCTGGGATGAGTAATCCCGCCCCTCCTGGGGCTAAATCCTTGTGCCAAACGCTTCTTTACTTGCCTTTTCCTGGGGAACTGTCTCTTCCTCTGGCAGATCTCAAAACTTCCCTAGAAAACACCCTGGGAGTGTGGACGGAGGGCTGAGCTTGGCCAAGTGTTGTCTCCTATAGATATATATGTATTTTTTTCTTCTCTTTTTCACCTCAAATGCTCTTTCTTGCTTTCCCACTCCTCGGGATGATCCAGATTTCTCTCCCCCCCCATCATTTACTCCTCTTTGTGCCTCAGTCCCCCCTGGTTGCTCCATCTGATGTTTCCCCTTCTCCCTGACCCACTCCTTGTGATGCCTTTGCTGCTTCCCAGTGGGAATATTCCTGTGTTCTGCTTCTGTTGCCCCTTCCATCCCACTTCTAAACATCGCCCTTTTACTTTCAAGTGATTTCAAAGCCTTTCTCTGTTTTCTCTTCCCTGTTTTCATCTGATGCGTTGCCCTCTCCCATCTCTGCCACGTGTTTGTCTTTCTTTCTGAATCCTCCCATTCCCTTCTGCCATATCCTCATTTCCCAGCTAATTTAAGAATCACTTGTCTCAGCTACTCTTTCATTCCATTTTTTAAAGTTTTTTTTAGCTTTTCTGGAGCCGGGAACTGCTTTGGTTGCTGAGGCTTTTCCATGATTTGAGAGAGAGGAGGCAAAGATACCTTTAAAAACCCTCGTGATGCTCTACCACGTGGGAATCTCGGTGGCATAAATGTTTCACTAAATGGTGAATTCCCTGGAGAAATGACCTGGAAGGCAGGAGGGGGCCACAGGTTGCAGGAAGGTGGAGCCGAATATCCAGAATTTGGCTCCTGTGGCCACCAGGGGTTTTAGCTGGAATGGGATATTTCCTAAAGGCAGGGACCACAAAGGTAGCCGAGGTGGATCTTCCCCACCTCACCCACCTTTAGCTCAGGTTTTAGTGGGGGACAACCATTATTTCCCTTTGAGAACCTCCGGACGCAAAAGAACGTACGGACAGCACTCCTTATTTTGGGAGAAAGGGAGTTATTTTATGGAATTACCTTCCTCTCCCCATTAACAAAGACTTTGAGAGATGCTTGAGGTGAGCACCCAGATTTTTGTGTCCCCGCAAGCAAAAATAGACAAAAGTGGGGAGAAGGGTTGGGACTTCCCAAATCTGGAGTTAATCAGGAGTAGAATCCAAGGCTTGTGGCTTCCAGTTGAGTTCTCTATCCAGTGGACAATGTTATTCCCCTTGGAGGAATAAGTTAAAGGAAGGAAAAGGACTTTCATGGTGCAGTGGATAAGGCTTAGAGATAGAACATATTGGCAGGGAAAACCAGATGTTAGGTGGGAGAACGCAGGACAACTCGTACAGGAGAAGACTTCTCCACCCTGCCTGCTGCTCAACACCTGCAGGGTGGGAGGCTGTGGTGAGATCTCAGTCTTGGGAACACCAGGACGCCCTTCCCGATGATCCCAAGTGTCCGTGTTCCCTCGGCTGGAGGTCAGAGAGTGTGGACAGCAATTTGCTTTCCAGTGTCTGCCTGACTTCAATGCCTCCCTATAAAATCCATAAACATGATGACTTCATAGACATTCCCAGAAATAAATGCCCGGGATTTGGCTCATTAGGATCCAAATGGTGTGTTGAGGAACCGGAGTCTCCCGATGTACTGGATTTGCACATTGAAAAGGAGGGCACAGTCAGCTTTTCCCAGTCCCTTCAGAGCAGTGAATATTCAGTGGTTTAGAACAAATGCTGTCCTGCTTTTTCCTTCTGGAGGAGGAGCCTGGAACAGCTCCTGCTACTGCCCAGGATACCTTGGGATGGGTTCAGTGGGAACGGTGTCGGATGCACCGCTCTGCAGCATTCCCAGGATTTAAAGAGCACTCCTGCACGATGGAATTGCTGTGGGCAGCTGGAATGAGCCCCTTGCCAGCGAGTTTGTGCTGGGAGGGCTTCCTGAAGCTCGGCTGAAGGCAGGAAGCCTCTCCATGGAGAGGAGGGTCCCACCAGGAGACAGCTGGAAACGACCTCCCCGCGGCAGGAGCAGTTTGGTTCGGTGCTTCCCTCCAGCATTCCCGGAATCGCACTGAGTCGGGAGAGCTCTGCAGTTTGGAGCATGAGCTGGACCCACTTTCAGGTTTATTTATTGGCTCTTCCGGGAGGAGAGCGTTTATGGCTATTCCCTTTGGGATCGTTGTGGCTCATCAAGGCAGCTCTGCTTCCAGGCACATTCCCTGTGCTGAGCTTCCACAAGAACATGGCACAGCCTTAATACTGCCAGCCAAGGCAGGATCCGGAGGGGAAAGAGACTCTGGAGTGTCTTCCCTTGGGAGGGAAAGCGGAGAAGGGTCAGTCCTGCTCCTGCTGCTCGGGAGGAGAAGGTTGGCCCTGGGTTGTCCCAGGGGTGGCAGTCCTGGGGATACACCCAGGGGTCTTGGCATCCCAGAGTCACTCCATTAATTGCACGCTCCTTATCCTAATGGGCAGGAATACTGGGGGGGCATTCTCAGGAATATTGGGGGCATTCGCAGAAAGGAGAAGACCCAGGAGACCTCTAGTTGCTTAGTTCAAATAATACTTCTTTAAACTACATTTCCTTTTTTTTGGAGGGATGGCTGTTGATCAGCTTTTGGAATTTTAGGGAAGAATCCTTTACCATGAGGGCAGTGAGGCACTGAAGGTGATTTCTCAGAGAAGCTGAGGCTGCCCCTGGATCCCTGGAAGTGTCCAAGGCCAGGCTGGATGAGGTTTGGAGCAACCTGGGCTGGTGGAAGTTGGCATGAGGTGGAACGAGATGACCTTGAAGGTCCCTCCAACCCCAAGCCATTCCATGATTCCGTGATCACGCTGTGTAAACACCATGCTAACAGCCATCCTTGAGGAGGTGGAACAGGGTTTTTCCACCGCTTTGGGATCTCAGGTCAAATGACAGATGTTGCCCAGCTGCGTGTGACGCGTGGCCGGTGCAGGCACTGCTGCGACGGAGTTGGGGGTGACATCTCCATCCTTCTTTGAGCCTCGCAGGTGGTGCTTTTCCTCCCTTTGACGCTGGGGGAAGAATCAGAACGTTGCAGCAGCACCATTAATTTCAGGTAGGTGCCCGCTGGGCCCTTCTGCACAGGCTCGGGGATTTCACGGAGCGCTCAGGGAACTCTTTGAGCTCATCCCAAAGGCATTTGGAAGTGAAAAACTGATGACACTGCATAAGAAACTTTGGAAAGGATTTGCCTTTTGTTCAAAAACGTATTGCATGACCTGAAATTGCTGGTGGATCCAGAGTCACGCTGTCTGTCCTGGGATTGCTGTGCTTCCCAGGAGAAGAACTAATTCCAACCCTTCAGGAAGCACAGAAATGCCCCCGAAACCATTGGACAGTAGCAGAGGTTTCCCTTGGCTGTGGAGGGTGATGGTTTAGAGGGTGCATTGGGACCAGGCGCCCTGGCTTTCCATGGGTATGGAGCGGGGAAAAGCCAAGGGAAGCCATAGATCTATAACCCCCTTTAGGGAGTGTGAGACATGCTGAGACTAATGGAGGGGGAACAGACTGTATAAATCTTTACTCTTGGAAGAATTCAATTTTGGACTCGACTTTCCTCTTGAAAGGAGCCCGTGGAACAAGTCAAACGGTGTTTTCACTCACACGTAGTAAAGTTTACGGGTCCGGAATATCAGATGCTGTTTGTGGTTAGACGAGCACAATATATTCTATTTGCAGTGTATATCTTCTTAGACAGGGCTGGTGGGCAGCCCTAGCACGGCTTTGGATCCAGAGGTTATTGTGATCCTGGTCTGTGGAGGGATTCAGAGGGAACATCCTTCCCGTCTGGATCGCTGACTCCAGTGTCCCTGCTGAGGAGCCCGTGTCACATAATCCTTTGCAGGAGAATATCAAGCTCTGTAGTTTAAGACTGCTGCTCCTCACGGTAAAGCTGTTCCAGATTTTCCCTGCTTTAACTGTTGGGAATGGCATTTTGATTTCCAGCCTCTTTCTATTCACGGTCCATTTTGTGCCGCTTGTTTTTATGCCAGAATCACTCCCCACTTTGAATATGCAATTTTTCCTCCCATTCTGTAGTTGAGGTTGTTGTGACCGTTGGGTTTGTAATAAATAGAAATAGAAACATTTGTGGGGGTTTAGGGTTAAAACGGGGTGAAGGTGAAACTTTGTGGCATCTCAATAAATAATACCTCGTTAGGCACAGGAGGAGGTGTTCAGCTAAATGACAGGTTTATTCCAGTTTTGAATTGCTCGAGCCCTCTCTCCTGGTCATGAGGCAGAGGTTTTGTTCTGCTCCTTAAGGATATTGCCAAAATCTCTGCCAGAGGTGCCTCGAAGTCCAAGCACTTCTCAAATGAAGCATCTTGTGTTTGGCCCGAGCTGCTGGTGGGGATGATGCTGTTACTCAGCTCTGTTCCCTGTATTTCTTAGGGAATACATTAGCCATAGGATGGAAATAAACCCCTTTCTAACCATCAGCCTACCACCCAAAAGTAAAGCAGAAGGAGCCGATTAAACTCTGCTGGGATGAAGATTTGACCGTGAGATGCAGCAGCTTCTCCGTGGCTTGAAGGGCTGACACTGGCTGGGAAGAGCGTGGCTGTGGATGTGGATCTAATTCAGGGTATTCCTGGCTGGGTCTTGTTGGATTGTCCCAGAGTGACAAGTTTGAAGTTTCCTTTGTTTCTTTTCAGCTCCTGAGGGGGTGCTGAATCCCAGAGAACCTGCAGCTGTATTTCAGGATGATTTTGGGACTGAAGTGGCTGTGTTAGCTCTTGGGTGGGCTTTTATTGCTCCTCCAGGTTCCCGCTGCTGCACTCCACTAAAACTGTCGCTGCTGTAGCAGCTGCTGAGACTAATGGAGGGGGAATAGACTGTATAAATCTTTACTCTTGGAAGAATTCAATTTTGGACTCGACTTTCCTCATGAAAGGAGCCTGTGGACCGAGCCAAACAGTGTTTTTACTCACTTGCAGTAAAGTTTACGGTTCCAGAACAGCAACTTATCTGCTAAGAGGTTTTTATGGTGTCTCCAGTTGGAGGAGCTAAAATATGACCTGTTTCACACCTCCATGGGCAGAGTACAAAGGATGCTGGCCTGTTTTGGGACCTTCTCCCCTTTTATTGTCCTGGTATATCCAGGTATCACGTAGGACACGCCTTCCCCTTTTCCAAGGATGTCTGCTGCTTCCTGGGGCTGAAGCTGGAGCTCATCCAACACCAGCAACTACAACAGGGAGGCAGGAGAGTCTTGGCCAAGTGGGAAGTGGTGATGCTCATTCCAGGGAAGTTGTAATGAGTATCCAGAGTAATCTGTGGAACAAAGAGGGATTCTTTTTTTCCCCAAGTCCCATAACCCAACCATCCAAAAGGACACGGTCCCAAGTCAGAGAGGTAATGTGTCCATAGGATGACTTTGTGTCCTGATAGGGAATGATGTAGATGTGCAGATGTGGCACTAGGGGACTTGTCTAAGTGGTGACCTTGTCAGTGCTGGGAGAATGGTTGGACTTTGATCTTAGAAGGCTTTACCAGCCTGAAGGATTCCGTGAAGCGGTTGGACCTTCCCCATGGCCTGTGACCTCTTTGTGATGGGTCAGATTTTTATTCAGCTCCTCCACCCGCTAGCTTGGTCTTTCCAAAACACTTCCAGCTGCTCCAGCTGGGCCGGCTCTGCTCCAGCACCTTCTTCCTCTCTTCTTTCCTCAGGGAGGATTGTCAGGGTGCCTGGGCAGGGCCAGGAGTTGGACTGGATGATCCTTGAGCGGGGGGTTCCTTCAACTCGGGTCATTCCATGATTGCACAACCGCGTTGTTGACCTCTGTGAACTTGGGGTGGGCAACACAGGGAATGGCTTCCCACTGCCAGAGGGCAGGGAGAGATGGGATATTGAGAAGGAATTGGTGGCTGGGAGGGTGGGCAGGCCCTGGCACAGGGTGGACAGAGAAGCTGTGGCTGCCCCTGGATCCCTGAAAGTGTCCAGGGGCAGGGTGGACAGGGCTTGGAGCCACCTGGGCTGGTGGGAGGTGTCCCTGCCCATGGCAGGGGGTGGGATGGGATGATCTTTAAGTACCCTTCCAACCCAAACCATTCTGGATTCTGTGATGCTGTTGCATCTTCCAGGTCCTTTCTGAGGCAGCAGCCAGCAGCGGGGAGGTTTTCACGGAACTGCCCCACAAACCTGAGCATGACTTTCGCCCCCACCATCATCTGGATGCTCTTGGCCTCAGGAATACAAAATAAGCTTATGGAAGATGTAGAATGGAACAGGCCAAGTCATCTGGGTCTCCAGGGATAAAGGCATTGGCTAATTAGCCCAGATTAGTGAGTGATATTGCCCATGTGTAAAGGCAGGTGGAGGTGCTTCTGTCCTTCCTCTTGGCCTGTCTTCTCACTAAGAAGCATTTTCCTGTTCGAACTTGCTGCTTTTTGCCCATTCTGCTTTAACTTGCTGGAGGTGGGAGGGAGGCACCTGAATTCCAGTTCTCCTCCAGCAAAGAGCTGTAGCAGATCAAGGTGGCCACGCTGGGAATTGATACATCATGGGGGAAAAAAAACCCCAAAAAACAAACAAACAAAACCTCCCACAGTTGAGGAAGAAAAAACCCAACCCAAGCCTTTAATCTCTCAGATGCAGAGCAATGACAATGGAGCAATGATGGTGGTGCTGGTTGGGATCTATTCCTGGTTGGCCTTCTCCTGTCAAAACCCTCCAATTCCAAATGTTGGCTTTCCCACACTGTTCATGTGCTCCAGGAGGTCCCTTTGCTGCGTGGCGGTGACAAAGTTTGGTGTCTGTTTATATAGAACTGTTGTGGTAAGGCAGGTCAACCATTGCATTCCGGTGGTGGAGCCAAGACCTGGATCATGGATAAGAAGTTATCCCAGGCAGGGTGTGGGGTGGTTTCCCTCCAGGAAAATGCACCAAAACCTCCAGAAAACCAATTGATTTTTTCTCTCCCCCCAAGTACAGACTGTCCTCCAAACCTTTAGGGCTGGAGGTGAATTAACTGGGCCTTTTCCATGAGTAAACAGCGGAGCAGGCAAAATGCAGCTCCTCTGGCTCTGGAGCAGGGATGTGTTGCTGGAAAAGGCTGTTCCCGACCCCCCCTTTGGCAATGGCTCACCAAGTTCTGTCTTAGCACAAAATTTAAGGCCACGTTTGTGCAGAAAGCCCCAACCCTGGATGCGAGTTTGATTTGTTTAACGTTAAATTTAGGGCTTTAGGGGCCTCTCTAATGAATTTCATTAAACAGCAAAGTCCTATAATGTAGTATTTTAGGATTAATTAAGCAGGCATAAAAGTGGTAATTATAATTATGCTCATAATTCTGCTCTTGTGTCATTATCATGATAATTGATCAAAATGTTTTACCCCCACAAGCATTTTAAAAAATGTGCAGTGCAGGGGAGAAAAATCTTCTTCAAGCCCAAACCATCCCATCCACCCCCTGCCATGGGCTGGGGCACCTCCCACTAGCCCAGGTTGCTCCAAGCCCTGTCCAGCCTGGCCTTGGGACGGCAAATCCATGGCCAAGCCACCTTTCTTCCCAGCCAAGATGCACAAGGAGCCTTCCCTCTGGTTTCCATCCCAGCAGTGGTCTCACCAAACTTCTCACAGGGGCTTGCTGAAGCACATGAATGTGCTGTGAAGGTTCAGTAGGGGTTTGATTTCTAACGGGCCTTTCTAATGAGGTTTTAATTTCTACTTGGGGTTTTGGGGAAGGGGAATTGGACTGGGAGTTGTCTGTATTGGAAGTGGTCCTTAGATCAGCCCAGATCACCCATCTCATCCCATCCTCTTCTCGGGGGTGTTTAATCATCGCAGAACCCCAAAATGGTTTGGGTTGGAAAGGATCTTAAGAATCCCCTTATTCCAACCCCCTGCCATGGGCAGGGACACCTCCCACCCGCCCAGGTGGCTCCAACCTGGCCTTGGACACTCCCAGGGATCCAGGGGCAGCCACAGCTTCTGTGCCCACCCTGTGCCAGGGCCTGCCCACCCTCCCAGCCACCAATTCCTTCCCAATGTCCCATCTAACCCTACCCTCTGGCAGTGGGAAGTCATTCCCTGTGTCCTGTCCCTTCATCCCTTGTCCCAAATCCTTCCAGCTCTCTTCCCCACTGGTTGTCCTGGCTCTTTGGGACAGTGGTCCCATTCCATCCCAATCTCATCCCTGGAAAAGCCTTCCAGGAGCTCTCTGGGTTTGTTTTCCCCGGTGTCTGTGGAATGGGAAGGGCTCTTGGAGGTATTAAATTATGAATTTTCTCACAGGTGCTCCAAGCTCTGCTGGTTATGGTGGTTTTTGTTGATGTCTGACGTGGCAACAGATTGCAGGGGTGGTTGTTTTTAATACAACGTGACGCACCTCGGCAGGCAGGGAGACAAATGTAACAGGACAAAATCCAGGTGTACCCTGGAGGTACAGGTGTTGCTTATTGCCCTCTGCCTCCAAAAATTGCTGCTCCCTGGCCCTGCCCAGGACATTATTTTCTTTCCAGTTCTTCATCAAATTCATCCCTAAATTCTGTGTTTACAACTGTCATTATGAATCAATTATTGCAATATAATTAATAGTATTTTAAAATACCGCCTTATCGATATGAATTATATATTACCACAGTCATTATTTCTATAGTAATGTAATTTAAATACCCAGATGTTGAGCACACAGGTGTTCTCAGGCTCCTAACAGAGCCCAGCTTTGTGAGCCTGATTTTACTGGGTGGGAGGACATGCACGTGGGAGTGAGCACACGCTTTCCTTGCTGGGATCCTCTGGGCATTGTGTCGTTCCTGTAGCCTTGGATGGGGTTCTGGGGGGACATCAGGTCCTGGCTGTGTGTGCTGAAGTGCTTGCTTGTGTTTTTGCATTTGAATCCTTGGCTTTTGAGAGGGAACAATGCAGTGGTGTCAAACCCCTGGAGATAAGGGGTCCTGCTCTCCAGGGTTGGGGTATCTGTGCCTTATTCAGGGAGTGGGTACCATGGGGAGAGTCACAGAATGTCCTGAGCTGGATGGGAACCACAGGGATCATCTAGTCCCACCCCTGGCCCTGCCCAGGACACCCCAACAATCCCACCCAGTCCCTGAGAAGATCATCCAAACCCTCCTGGAGCTCTGGCAGCCTCGGGGCCATGCCCACTGCCCTGGGGAGCCTGGTCAGTGCCCACCACCCTCTGGGGGAAGGACCTTTTCCAAATAAATATAAACCCACATCTCCTGGAATCCTCTTGTTGTGAGAAATGGTCACTTTTCAGCCTGATCCCACAACCCAGTGGAGTTGTTCTCCCGGGAAGCAGGAGAAGTGCAGGCGGCTGTGAAGAGGATCCTCCTTCCAAAGCACTTGGAACAATCCTCCTCCTTTTTGATTATAAAAAGGTTTCCTACTCTGGGTTTTATTTTTAGCAGCCGCGCCGCGGGACCTTCCCCACCTCGGCAGCTCCAGCTCTGGCTTGGCCGCTGCTTCTGGCACAAAGTCAATAAACTCACCACGAGAGGAATCCCTGGTGGGTCTCACTGAACTTCATTAGGTCAGCAACAGGTGGGGAAAAAATGCGTTAGAAGTGAGATTTAGAGTGCAGCGACTCGAGGTGTGAATCCACACAGTAAACAAATCTATGGATGTTCTCAGGTGGGTGCTTAAACCTGCAGGTGGGAAGTGCTTCCAGGGGCATGGAGTGCTCTGGTTCATCCTCCCGGGCTGTGGCATGGTCATCTGGGTCTGGGTCACCCCCAGAAGGTGCCTCCTTTGGAGAATTGTCACCCAGAGACTCCCTTTGGTGCAGGGCTGGAATTGGACGTGATAAAAATGGAGCTGAACCTCCTGGTGACCCCAATCCAGCCTGAAAACCTACAGGAGAGAAACAAACCCAGAGTGAAACTTGTACTTCAAAGCAGAGCTGTAAAACCTCCAGGGTCAGGTTGGATGAGGCTCTGAGTGACCTTGGACAGTGGATGGTGTCCCTGCCCATGGCACAAGGTGGCGCTGGATGGGCTTTGAGGTCCCTTCCAAGCCACACCATCCTGGGACTCTTTGGCAGGCAGAGAGGTGAGCATTTATTAAAACAACTCCTACATTGAAGGGAGAGTTAAATTCTCAGGATGCATTTGAGGGTGGTGTGAAGCAGATTGTTGTCTGTCGTGTGGAGCACCTCGGTGGTCCCTGTGTGATGTCCTGGGGCTGGAAGTTTTGCCACTGTTAGAGGCCAGAAGTTGAGTTTTTCTCTTTTTGCAGTGCTCTGGGCTAATGTTTTGGTATTTAATGGGCACCAGTGTGGTTTGCTGCGGGGTCAGGATCCGTGGGAATGGGCAGGAGGAACTTCTGGAGATAGGAATGGCTCCTCCTGCATGTCATGCATGGTCTTGACCCTAGGAAATCCCAGAATCCCAAACTGGTTTGGGTTGGAAGGGATCTCAAAGACCATCTTGTCCCACCCCCTGCCATGGGCAGGGACACCTCCCACCAACCCAGGTTGCTCCAAGCCCTGTCCAACCTGGCCTTGGACACTTCCAGGGATCCAGGGACAGCCACAGCTTCTCTGCCCAACCTGTGCCAGGGCCCCAGGTGGGTGCTCAGGGAAGTGTACACACATTTTTAATTTGATTAAATTTGCCACGTTTTATTTAAGATGATCTAAATGCACCAAGAGAAAATAATGAATAGTTTCTTTTTTTTATTTTTATTTTTTTTCCACATCCAAAACTGCCGGCGGGTTTTTAACCTTCCCCAAATCCGTTTTAGCAGCGCAGGGAGATAATTTCAGCCTCTCACATCTTTCCTTTCCTAAGGAAACGCAGCTCCCGAGAAGGGAAGTCTGCCTCGGAATTCCTCGGTGTGTGCAGAGCACGGAGCCCATGACTGTGTAACCCTCCCGGTGTGGGCAACTTGGCAACCCTTAAATCAGGAACCGTTTCCGCGAGTGTCGCTGAGCTGCAAATGTTTTGTGACACGTTCGTTGAGGCCGAGTCTGACTGTGCCTTTTTTTCAGAGTTTTCTTTCTCGGCGGCTTTGCAAATGCAAGGAGACAGGGATGGATTTAAGATGATTTTCCGGCGTTGGAGGATTAGCAGAGAGTGACAGACGGCCGTGAAACACTCGCTGCCTCCGCTCCCGTGGAATTCCAGCCCTGGGAGGGGTGGGATGGGCAGCAGTGAGAGGAGGAGGGAAGAGATTAAGGGTCTTAGTTTTATCTTCCTTGCTGAAACATTTCTGTGCTCGGGTGGGGGTGCTGGGGCTGTTTTACGAGGAGGCTGTGACAGAATTATCATTTGAAGGGATTAGATAGAAATCCAGGGTAGGGCTTGACTGTCCCCAGGGGGCAACTCCTCACCCGCCACTGAAAATGAACCAGGAAAAATTTTCCTTTGGTCTTGTCCCAAAACTGGATGCTGCAAAGTCTCTGAAGTGATAATTCCTTGAATTATGGCTTGCTTGTGTGGTTGGGTTTTTGCTTTTCTGGATGTGGGGGGGATGAACCAACTTCCAGGCTGGGTTGGATAAGGCTTGGAGCGACCTGGGGTAGTGAAAGGTGTCCCTGCCCCTGGCAGGGAGTGGAATGAGCTGAGTTTAAGGTCCCTTCCAACCCAAATCGTTCTGGAGTTCCATCTCACGAAGGGCACAGGCAGGAGCCTCCCATCCTGTTTCTTCCCCACTCAAAGTGGAAGTGCAGTCACCAAAAAGGACTCTGCCCTTCGGGGAACACCACAAAGCTCAGCTCTCCCTCTGCTCCTCCGAATGCTGAACTGCCCGCGGTGCCTTCAACTCTCATGCAACAGCAATTCTTAATGGATGATTAATTGGCTTAATGGAAAAGATAAATTCATGGAAATGACCTCCTGAGTCAGAGCCCTGTCCCTGCTAACTTGGATTGCTCATCACACAGTCCCCCCAGGACATCTGGGACAATTTGCAAAGGCTGATCCTTTCAAAGACTGCAGCTGGTAGGGACTGGTCCCTGTCACCAGCCGGGCTGGCCCTGGCACAGGTGACACGCTGAGGACAGAGGTGCTTTGTACCTCACTTTGATTTATGAATACTTTGCACAACCATATGTTCCCTGGAAGCCAAAGAAATCCAGAAGGTCCCCACTGTCCCTCCCCAGGTGCAGGACGTGGTGCTTCTCCTTGTTGAACTCCAAAGAAAATGTCTTATTCTTTCTGCGTTGAGACTGCAGTTCCCCCAGGGAACTCGTTTTGCCCCCACAAAACCACTAACAGGTTTTTTCCCTACACTACAAGGCAGAGGAGATGCCCTTGTAGGTCCTTGTAGGGGAGGTGGGTCGTGCCCTCTGATGCGTTTTGTCTTTTCCACCGATCCATCGGGCAGGAATTCCACATTTATTTCCTCCAGGGAAAATTTATACCTGTGGTTAAAGACAAATGAGCTCTTCAAAGTGTCGAGGAAACTTTTCATGGACACAGAAATGGGTCCAGAAGGTGTAAGAGAACGTAAGGTTGGCCCAGAGGAGGAGAAAATAGATGTGCAGGGTGTGACCTGCGTGGGGATATTTACTGATGGAGCGTTTCCATCCTCGGGTTCAAGAACATGCTCGTAAACATTCTGCGGGTGCTGGAGAGGCTCCGGCTCTCCCTGGGCATTTTATTGGAGAGCTGGAAGTGCTTCCAATGGCAACGAGTGAATCTTCCTGCTGGTGCCTCTGACCTGTTGGTGTTCATCTTCCCTGTGAGTAACGGCAGGGCGTGAGAGTGATTGCTCTCCAGCTCCGCGTGAGCTCCTCGGCGTCAAGGATAACGCGTGTGTGTGTGTGTGTGTGTAAGCAAATGTATAGAAATAAAACAGGAAAAGGGAGGGAGGGACAATTTGGAGCTGTGGGAGAGAGTCCAGGGGAAGCCACAATGATGCTGGAGTCCCTCTGCCCTGCAGCCAGGCTGGGAGAGCTGGAGGGGTTCACCTGGAGAAGAGAAGCTCCAGGGAGACCTGAGAGCCCCTTCCAGTGCCTAAAGGGGCTCCAGGAGAGCTGGAGAGGGACTGGGCGCAAGGCATGGAGGGACAGGACACAGAAAATGGCTTCCCACTGCCAGAGGGCAGGGATGGGTAGGATATTGGGCAGGAATTGGTGGCTGGGAGGGTGGGCAGAGAAGCTGTGGCTGCCCCTGGATCCCTGGAAGTGTCCAAGGCCAGGTTGGAGCGACCTGGGCTGGTGGGAGGTGTCCCTGCCCATGGCAGGGGGTGGAATGGGATGGGGTTTGGGTTACACTGTGCAATAATCTCTGGTCCAGAAGAGCAGCTTCGGCCAGTCTGTGACAGGAGATGTGGGTGGACTTTTCTGTGGGCACTGCTGAGGTTTGTGGTGGCTGCTCTGTCTCCTGTGCCTTATTTTCCACCCCAAAACTCTGCTTTCCGAGCTATGGAGAGCAGTCTGATTGCTTGGCTTGCTCCTACAGCACTTGGGAGTCCTTTCCACATCAGTGGTGATTAAACAACCCTTCCCAGGAGCTGGTGAGGTGGAAAATGCTGTGATTGCCGAGGTGATATCCTGGGACTGCTATTGAGAATCAAATTGGGTGATTTTCCTGAGGCTGATTAGACCAGATGTGCGGGACATTTTTAATGAACCGCACAACAATTGGGATGATTTGATAGGGGGGCTGAAGTGAATGGATTCCTCCTTTGAGACTCAAGGGAACAGAGTCTTTGAAAGTCATGGCTTTTGGCAGGTGGGCTGGAGGACTGCGTTGCCCTTGGGCACCAGGAGAGACCTGGCAGATCCACTGGCCTCGTGACCCTGGTTCAGGTGTGACCCCAAATCCGGTGCTTGGACACTCCTTGGGTTGTGTAAGGATTGAAAGGCTGGTGGTGCAGGGCTCAGCTTGGGACCTCCTAGGACATGCAGGAGGTGCTCAGTGTGGTCAGGTAACAGAGAAACCCCCTTTCTTTCTAAGATTTTTTCAGGGATATCCTCCTTGGACAGTGGAAAACCAAAGCATTGGCTGCCCAATTGTATCTTACTCTTTCTGTTTGCCCTCCCCCCCGCCTCCAACTTTGCAATAATTAAAATACACCAGAAGGTCAACTAGACCTGATTAGAAAAATTCCTGCTCTTTTCTCTTTACAAAAGCAGAGTCCAAGGCAAGGAGGTAGAGATGTGTCCTCAAAATACCATTCCCAGACCCTGGCAATTTGCTTCTTGGGTGTTGTCTGACCTAAGATTGGTGTCTTGGTGTTTAATAACTATCCAAGTCATCTTTTTGGGAACTTCTTGCCCATCTTGCCCCAGGGGAGTGAAGGGTTGACGTGGTTTTGGGTGGGTGCAGCACCAGACACGCAAAAGCTCCCCTGCTCAAGAAGGGAATGCCGCTTCCAAAACGATCCCAGAACCATCTCCTGGGAAGGTAAAAGATCACCCAAACCCCACTGGGCTGAGCTTCCCACCTGGCTCCACCGGGATGCTGCAGAGCCTCCCTGAGGCACTTCCCAAAGATTTGTAGGATCTGAAAGGCAACTTTAGAGGTTTATGGGTTGTTTTAACAACCAAAGCCTTTCCCTCTGTTATTTCTCCTGCACTGGTTGCGGCTGGAGAAAATGAGCCATAAAGACAACTTGATTTGAGCTTATGATCAGTTTGATTTTTAGGCGTTATCTCTGTTCAGTCGCCCCGCTGGGAATTTTTGGTGTTAAAACACAAATTGTTTCGTAAGAGCCTGAAATGGAGAAGCTTTCCAGGGGCTTTTGGGTAGAGGTGCTCATGTGCTCTCAGTCGCTCACTGGATTATTTTTCATGAAGTAAGGCTGGGTTGGATGGGCTTTTGAGCAACCTGGTCTGGTGGAAGGTGTCCCTGCCCATGGCAAAGGGTGGAATGAGGTGGTCTTTGAGGCCCCTTCCAACCCAAACCATCCTGTGTTTTTCTGATTCAGCAGATGTCATGAATTAACTGAATTATAATGCGAAATATCTTTAAATGTTTCCAAAAGCTGCTGCTTTGGAGATCATTCCCTTGCATTTATGGAGTGCAGGAGATGCTTCCTTGCAGGACCCCTCCAGGAAAGCCTTTTGAAGGCTTGCCTGGGCATCCCAGTGAACCAAAAATCTTCCCACCCTCCACGGGCTTGCAGAGCACTAGGAAGTTATTTTAGAACAATTTTATGGTGACTTTCAAGGGCTCCCTGTGCTCCTTCCCTCGCGCATCGCTGCCCCTTAAAGCCCCGTGCCTTAATTACCACCAGCCCAACTCTGCAGGACTGAGAGGGCACTAAAAGTCATAAAATGTAAATGTAATAAATGTAAAGCGACTGGCGAGTCGTTTGACCTCTCTACCTCGTTCTGCTCATCCTTAAAATGAGACTAATAATCCCCTCCATCCGAAGGGTACCGGGGGAATTAACGCGCTCCGAAGGTGGCGAGAAGTGGGCTGTGAACGGTCATCGGAGGGAAAGAGAGAGGGGGAAAAGAAAAGAAAACCTCCCTCAAGCAAGAAATTGTTTATGGCTTCCCTTCTAATGGAAGCGCTGGCACGACGTTCACAGGCTTGTGGAAATGTGGGGTCGGGGAAAAGGTTTTTAGAGCCCTTCGCTAATTTGTGTTCGCCTTGAGCTACTGCTGGGGTTTTATCCCACCAACACCTTTGCCAGGGGTCGGTCCCGTGTTTGAAGGGGTTTTTGGGAAGCAGAGGTGTCTGAGGTTTAGGTTGGATATTGGGGGAAATTTCTGCGTGGAAAGGGTTGTCCAGCCCTGGCACAGCTGCCCAGGGCAGGGGTAGATCCCCGTTCCTCAGGGGTTTAAAAGCCCTGTGGATGTGGCACCTGGGGACATGTGGTGGCCTTGGCAGTGCTGGAGGGCGGTTTGACTTGGTCTTAGAGGGCTTTTCCAACCTCGGTGATTCTGGGATCTACTGCACCACCTGCATCTCTCCTTTACTCCTAATTGTGTCATTGCCTGGAAAACCCCCACTGTGGAAAATCCCAAGTTTTTTAGGAGTTTTTGCAACAGTCCCGAAAGGCTTTTACTGGGCGTTCCCCTGTGGCAGTTCTTGGTTGTGTGATGGTGTCCAGAGCGAACCTCATCAGATCGTGAACATTTAAGTGCATTTTGAGTATTAATCACTCTGAGGTCGTTAAATACACGGGAAACTGAGGAGAGCACAACATTTCGGAGGAAGCTGCTGTGCTGCCTGCAGTGCCACTTCCAGCCACCACGGGAGGAGTCGTGGGCAGGGTGACATCTGCAGAGAGCATAATGGTGCTGTTGGAGTGAAGAACACTCACAACAGAACAGGCCTGGTGAGGGCAAGAGCACTGAACATAGTCCATATCTGGGCACTGGAAAGAGTGTCCTCCATGGTCCGTAACTGGGCACTGGAAGGTGTTCCCTCCATGGTCCATAACTGGGCACTGGAAGGAGTGTCCTCCATGGTCCGTATCTGGGCACTGGAAAGATGTCCCTCCATGGTCCATAACTGGGCACTGGAAAGATGTCCCTCCATGGTCCATAACTGGGCACTGGAAAGATTTCCCTCCATGGTCCATAACTGGGCACTGGAAAGATTTCCCTCCATGGTCCATAATTGGGCACTCCCTCAGAATCCCAGGATGGGTCAGGCTGGAAGGGCCCACAGAGTGTCACTGGTGCCACCTCCCTGTTCATCCCAGAGCTCATGGATTGTGTCCAGAGGGCTCTGAAATATGCCCAGGGAGGAGACTCCAGCCCCTCTCTGCTCTCTGCTCAGTGCTGGGGCACTGCCCAGCCAAGAAGTTCTCCCTCCTGTGCAGGTGGCACTTGCTGGGCATCAGTTGCTGCCCCTGGTCCCTCTTGTGCCATGGCTGGGCCCCCCGAGCAGAGCCTGCTCCCTGCTCTGCCCCCTCCCGGATGCCCATGGATATAAATAAATCTGTAGTTTGCTTGGGGTTTTGGAAGTCCCACAGGGAATTGCCTCATGGAATCCTGAGGGATTAACGTCAGCAAGGGGGAGAACAGGGATTTTGCCCCTTCTCTGAGGGCAGGAGAACTGGCAGCTGCTGATTTTGGGCGGAAGGGATGAGACCTGGTGAGCTGCAGAGTCCCCCCCCCCAAAGATAAAAATGCCCGAGAGTGGTTGTCACTTGTGGAAAATCTCATTTAATATGGCTTTGGAATCGCAGGGAAGAATTACAAAGCCCCTCAGCCCTCGGGATCGTTAAGTGATAAAGCATTTCCTTGGCAGTGACACGTGTCCAAGCCGGGATAAATCAGAGGTACAATTATTGTGATAACAGATAACGCTCAGCATCTGCAATGGATTTAGTCAAACAGCCCTGAAAGGCAAAGAAATGAAAGGTGTAAATTAAATCTCCATAATGATGAGGGATTTGCATGATCTCAAAGGCTGCGATCCCCTATTAGCTGATAAATAACCCTTGTGCTCGTTACCTCGGGGACCCATGTTTGCATTTTATGATAATTGCTTCCTGTCTTGGGGCATTTGCTGGGGAAAAAAAGCCCAGAAAGTTAACAATAAATTGTTATAATTAAACTTCAGGATGAATGGAGACTTTGTAGACATGAATCTTCTCGTTTGTGCCTCGCTGTAACATTTTGTTAGCTCGAGATGGACTAATTTATGGAAATACTGCCAATTATGGGCATTTTCAGGGAACCGGGACAAACAATGCTGACAATAATGGAGCGGGGAGGAGATTTTGATGCTCCACGAATGTGACTCCCTTCATAATGAAGACAAGTTCAGGTAGTTCCAAAGATGCCTGAGCTCTTCATTAATGAGAGGAAAGCTCCCACAAAACACAAATGAAAGCCAAGGAATTAATAGCACCGTGACCCTGCTCCCTCTGGAAGGAGTCCTTGGTCTGGATCCTCTGTCCTTAGGTGCTCTCAGATCTGAGAGTGGGGAGCAAAAGCCCTGACCCCAGTTCTTATACTGGTTTACTGTGTGATCTCATGTGGGATGTTTAGGTTGGATATTGGGAAAAAATTTCTTTGTGGGCAGGGCTGTCCAGCCCTGGCACAGCTGCCCAGGGCAGGGAGGGATCCCCATCCCTGGAGGGGCTTAAAAGCCCTATGGATGTGGCACTTGGGGACATGGGTCAGTCGTGGCCTTGGCAGTGCTGGGAGATGGTTCGACTCGATGGTCTTCAAGGGTTTCTCTGACCTAAATGATTCCATGATTCCATCTGGGTTGATTTATCCCATTTTTAGATTTACTTTTCCTTAAGGGACAATGACAAACAAGGCAACAATAACAACTCTGCTGAAGTCCCATCAGGGCATTGGCGAGGAGGTGCCAGAGGGTATTTCAGAGGGCAGGGTTAGGTGGGATGTTGGGAAGGAATTGGTGGCTGGGAGGGTGGGCAGGCCCGGGCACAGGGTGGGAAGAGAAGCTGTGGCTGCCCCTGGATCCCTGGGAGTGTCCAAGGGCAGGTTGGACGGGGCTTGGAGCCACCTGCGCTGGTGGGAGGTGTCCCTGCCCATGGCAGGGGGTGGCACTGGGTGGGCTTTGAGGTCCCACCAAACCAAACTGTTCTGTGATTCTCTCATGTGTCTCCCAAACCCCTCAGTTTTCAGACCCGCCTGGGGGACGTTTGAGAGCTTGGCTTGGTTTTAATAAAGCCTCGGAAGTCAACTGGGCTAAGGAGGTTGATGCCACGAGACTCAGCCCTAATGATGGATGTGATGAATTGCTCCAAACACGGAGCTGAACGTTGAGGGGATTTGTATCGACCAGGGGAGATCAGAATGAGGGGGATGCTTCGGAGGGTTCATTTTTCTCCTACCCCAGAGCAGGCAGCTGGCTAGAAATAGATCCTGGGGTTTAAAGGAATCCAAGGGAGTCAAATCTTTGGATTAACTTTAAATCCTGACAAATAGAGTGGCACTCCCAGCACCGACAAGCGGAGCAAGGCAGAAGGTTTGCTCTGCCTGGTGCTTGGCTTTTTGGGAGAAGCAGGGGGAGGGAAGGTTGGGGCTGGATTGTTGCTCCAGCGCCTGGAACCACTTCCAAGCTTTAGGATCTGGGTGCTTTGGCTTTTGCCTGGCCTTCCTGGGGCTCCTGGAGCACCCTTTGTACCTCCCAGTGCTTTGCCCACGTTCCCGTGACGCCTCCCTTGGATTATCATAATTTCAGCGTACCCCGAGAGCTGCCACTGGGAAGCAGGAGCTGAGAGGAGCATTCCCATGGGATTTAGCTGTTTTCCCGGTGTTCCTGCTCTTCCCTGGTTAAGGTGTTGGCACAACCAAAGGAAAGATCTCAAGCCTGGGAATTCAAAGGGAATGAAAACCCGGGTTGGGGGTTTGCAGGGTCAGGTCCCACGAAGTGAGAACGAAGGTGTGATGAGGCTCAACGGGGACAAACATCAAGGCTTTTTTCTGCACTAACGTGGCTTGTTTTCCACGAGGTCAAGGCACATCAGGTAAACAAATCCCCTGGGCTTTCACCAGGTACTTTGGGAATGATTCACCAGCTGGCCTTGGGGGGCTCGGGGCTGCTTGTGTGTTTTTGCCTCGTGCTTCCTCTTAGTCGGATCCCTGATCCCACAGAAATCCATCCCCTGGACACGTGGGTTTGTTACTCTCATGGAATCAAATTTTCCAAGAAAGAGAGAAAGTCCTGGACTCCATGGCAAGTATCCTGCTTTTTCTGCCTAGACACTCTCCAGCCTCAAGTCATCACAGAAGCCTGGAATGGTTTGGGTTGGAAGGGACATTAAAGGCCATCCAGTTCCATGGGCAGGGTCACCTTTCACTGTCCCAGGTTACTGATTGTCCAAATAATTCAATTTTTAAATCACCTGGTTATGTACCCAAGTGGAGGGAAATTGACGTTCTTCCTGTTCTGTGGGAAGGGGGAAAACCTCAGTGAATTTTCCTGGGATTTGGAGAACAAGCTTTGCTTGACTTGGATAATTGTTCTATTTAATGTTGTGTTTGGTCTACCAGAACACAAAGTCCCTCAGCCTGCCAAAAAAATTTCCCAAATATTCCCAGTTTTGCACAGAGGTTTCACATGGAATGCTCAGGCAATTTGCTACAGAAAGATTTTCATCTTGTATTTTATTTTCGTCTCTTGGAGGGGCTGCAATTCATTTAATTAGTTACGATGGAGCCTCAAAAATAGGAATGGATGTCCATGAGATGTTCCTCCGTTTTGCTTTGTAACTGAAGTGAGAAAAGAGGCAGGGGGAGAAAAGAAAACTAAAGCTCAGGTATCTGCAGTTCTGAGGTGTCCCTGGGTCACTGACTTCATTCTCTGCACCAACAGAATAGATTTGAATTTCTAGGAAGTCTCTGAGTTCTCTCAGATCTCTGTCAAATTATCTTTATGGTGATTTATTGGCTGCACAAAAAACGTTGGCTGCGGCACACGGAGAAACCAATCATTCCTAATGGAAACCTCGAGACGCATCTCCCTGATCCAAAGGGAGAGGATAATAAAGAGCCCAGAGTGTAATTTCCATTGATTTGGGCCTGAGCAAAGGGATCTTTTCTTATGGAGCAGGAGACTCATTTTACAACCTGAGGTGTTACAACCTGAGGCTCTTCCAACAGGAAGAGCCACTGCCAGGAGGTGAAATATCCTTGAAATCCCTTCTTTTTTTTTTTTTTCCCTGAATTACTGTTTTTCCATGTCATGGAGCCATAAGATGATCCTGAAGTGGGTCTGGAGAATGATATGCTGGCCCAGCTCCTCCAGGAATTGGGCAATGATGTGGGGTGTGATGGGCACAGGGTCTGGAGGGTTTGATTCAGGAAGAGAAAGAGTGAGGAACTAAAGGCTTGTCCCTGTCCCATTCCTCAAAAGTACATTTTGGGATTGTAAGGGATAAAACTTTGCCAGGTGGGGAGGTTGGAGCTGCTCCAGAGCCTGGCAAGGACCACTGGGGAGGATATGACTGTCTGGTGGTGATCTTTGAAGGGCAACCTTGTCCCCCCCCCACCTGAGAATCACAGACAAGGTTTATCTCCTGGAGTTATTGAGATTGTGGAATGTTGTCCCACCTGGGCAGGTACAGCCTTTCTGCTCCTTAAATAAAGTCCCAGGTGGTTCAGCTCCATAAATGGCTCACAAAGATAAGGCGAATCCCAGCAAAGGTCCCAAATTAAAGGGGGTGGATGTTCCCTTCTTCCCAAGATCAAACAATCTAAGCCACCCAAGCCTTGGGTAGCAAGTTGAGAACCATCAACCTGCACATCTTGGTGCTTCCAAATCCTTCCAGGGAAAGGGAAACACAGACCCATTAATCCATGTATTCCCAGAGGGGTTGTGGACTCCCCATCCCTGGAAGTGTCCAAGGGCAGGTTGGACGGGGCTTGGAGCACCCTGGGCTGGTGGGAGGTGTCCCTGCCCATGACAGGAGGTGGCACTGGGTGGGGTTTGAGGTCCCTTCCCACCCAAACTGTCCGATGACTCTATGATATCCATGGAAGGAATCCCACCAAGGGGTGGGATCTGGTGACAAACGTCTCCAATCTGGGTCTGACTGACTCACCCTGGTCAGAGTGGCTGTTCCTGGGGGGAATAATCCCACCAGCAGTGATGGCAGAGGGACAGGGACCTGCTCAGGAGGTTCTGTGTTGGTGACGTGCACCTCCACCGCATCTTGTTTCAAACCCATCAGAACTCCTCATTCTCTCTCAAAGTTTACACTGAGAGGCAAAGACAGAGGGAAGAGAGGAATAAAAAACCCCTACATCAAACGTCAGTGCCAGGAAATAACTCCCTTACTGCAAAGAAAACTTAGGGACATCAAAGCCTTCGCACTCAACTTGCCCAGGGCTTTGTTGCTGCAGCTCCTGGTAGGACACAGTGATGTTCCCGGTAGGACACGGCGAGGTTCCTGCTGCTGGAGTCCTCCCTCACTCTTTAAGGCCTGGGAAATGTGTCCAGCCCAAGAAATGCGTTAAATCTGTAAGTCCCCGGGGGTTTGGGTTCCCATGGAATCTGTCAGGATTCTGTTTGTTGCTTCCCCACTAAGTTTGGTACGGGAGCTGTTTGTGCAGCCAACGGGAGGATCATGAAGTCATGGAATGGTTTGGGATGGAAGGGACATTAAAGACCATCTCATTCCACCCCCTGCCATGGGCAGGGACACCTCCCACCAGCCCAGGTTGCTCCAAGCCCTGTCCAACCTGCCCTTGGACACTTCCAGGGATCCAGGGGCAGCCACAGCTTCTCTGCCCACCCTGTGCCAGGGCCTGCCCACCCTCCCAGCCACCAATTCCTTCCCAATATCCCATCTGTCCCTGCCCTCTGGCAGTGGGAAGCCATTCCCCCTGTCCTGTATGCTGTTCTGCTGCAGAGGGGAGGGGAGAGCCTGTTTCAGACCCAGCCTGTTCCCCCAGCTCTACACCATGATCTGTAATTTTGTAATGTGGTGGAAGACCCTCCTGTGCTGTCCCATCAAGCCCTAAGGGCCAGAGTGGTGTTTTAGGTTTAATTGTGTGCATTAATAGTTAATAAGCACTTAATAACAACTCCTTCCCTCGGGCACAGACCTTTAAATCCCATTTATTGACTTCAGTTCTCCGCTCAGGCTCTGCCTGTTTTGGGTGGAGAGGAGGCACCACTGTCTGAGCCAAAGGAGAGGCCAATATATCAGAATAATATATTATTCCAGGACAATATTATTCCTATAATGGGATAATATCCTGCCTGTGTCCACCCTTGTTTTATCCCGATGTTTGGAAAAGAAACAAATTCTTGGTGTGTTTTGAGCAGCGCCTCATTCTGCTACCCCAGTTCTTGAAGGGAGCGAAGTGTTTCCCCCATAAACATGGAAAATCAAGGAATATTCCCAACCAGGTGGTAGCGCAGATCTGAATTTCATGGAAATTCCAGCTCCCTGGAGCTCTGGGAACGCTCAAATCCAGGGTGGGGCAGAGGAGCTCCCAAAGTGCCAGGAAAGAGCAGAGCGAAACCTTCCAGATGCATCCCTTTGGAAAAGGGATTTTTATCTTGGGAATGAGCGATACAGGACACTCAGGAGGAGAAAGCAAGGAAGTGTTGACATGTGTTTGTAAATCCTTATGCGAAGGTTCATGTATAAACACGTCCAGATGGTTTGTGTTGCACGTTTGGGGAGAAAATGCCACTTTATTTCAATTCTGTGTTATTCAAACTAGATTTGTTCCCGAACCCGGACTCTGCCGGGCAGGCACAGCTGGGCAGTATTGGCTTGAGTGCAGGGAGCACAAACATGTTGTGGTGACAAATGAACTCTCGGCGGGGGCAAACGGGGAGGGGGGACCTGGTTGTGCTTATCCCGCTGGGTCGGCTGTGCGGTTGGAAGCAGGAGAAGCAGCGGGGATGGGGAGGTCCAGACATGTAAAAAGAAGTTTAAAAAAAGACCCAAAAACATTTCTAGGGGAATGACACCACAGGTCTCTCAGCATCCCCCTGGGTGCCCAAGCCTGGGGATTGTGGCTTCCCTGAAATCCCATAAGGAGCACAGCCGGCTTTTCCTAAACAACTCTGCTCTCTCACCTCCCATTTCAGCTGGCACATGATTTGTAATTCCCACATCATCATTCCCAGAGTCATTCCTGCATCTTTGCCCAGTGTAGAATCACGGAATTGTGGAATTTGCCTCAGTCGGAAGGGACCTTAAAGATCCCCTTGTTCCAACCCCCCTGGTGTGGACAGGGACACCGTCCCCAAACCCAGGTTGCTCGAGCTCCACATACTGACCCCTGTGTCAACATTGTCACCTCCATATCAATACCCATGTATAGACACACACATATATCTATATATTCCATATATATTCCCTCAGTTGGACCTTACAGATCCACTTGTTCCAACCCCCCTGGTGTGGATGGGGACACTGTCCCCAAACCCAGGTTGCTCAGAGCTCCACATACTGACCCCTGTGTCAACATTGTCATGTCCATATAAATATCCCCGTATAGACATATATATATATATATATTCCATATATATTCCCTCAGTTGGAAGAGACCTTAAAGATCCCCTTGTTCCAACCCCCCTGGTGTGGATGGGGACACTGTCCCCAAACCCAGGTTGCTCAGACGGTTGCATACCAACCCCTGTGTCTACATTGTCACCTCCATATAAATACCCGTGTATAGACACACACACATGTATATATATCTATATATTCCATATTTATGGAGAGCTTCCCTCCACGCAGTTCCAGCGACCACCCACCTCCCAGGAGCCTTTTCCTGTAATTTGGGGGTAATTAAAGGTGTGTGAAGCCCCTCCCTGCGTTAGGGAGGGATCTTTAGGGCAGTTGGAGCCTGATTGCTGCTGTGGGGTCCCATCAGCGGGGCTTTGCTGGTCCTGAGACTCAATTTCTGTGCCCCCCATCAGGCCACGGGTGATGTGACGGGAACGTTTTGGGAACGGGGAAGGATTTTCCCCCCTGTTCTGTGGAGCTGCTGGATCAGTGGCCCGATGAGGAGCTGGAGGAGCCGGTTCTCCGCCTGCGGGTCACCCCCTCTGTCTCAGCCTCTGATTTTATTTCCACTCACCAATTAAATGGGAATCTTGGTGCCTATTGATTCTGTCAGCGGCGTTTCCCCCCTCCCCTCCCCAAGTCATCTTTAAAGGCTTCACTTTTATTCAACTAAACGCTGCCAGTTAACCGAAGTCTTTGTTTTTATGGGCTCGAGAGAGCAAGCTCTAATGTAAATTAATCATGACTTAATTGGCTGAGCTGATTGGGGTTCTCCTGGCCCGGTGCACAGCACTGTTCCTGACTGCCTGGATGAAGGCCAAACGACACATCGCTTTAACAACTCCAGCTTTTTGGGTCTTTGATGCCACCATGGACAAAAGTTGTCATTTCCACAGCATTGAGTCCCCAAAACGCTGTCGCAGTTACAGAAGCCGAAGCGAACACCCCTTTTGGTGATGAGTATCAGAGCCAACTTCAATTTCTTCCCATTGTATTTTTGGGGTTTTTTTTTTTGTGTTCGCAGCGCACGGACTGAATTATTTATTTGGCGTTACTGTTTCAAAGGGAAAATCAGGCATTAATTCAGTTTGCAGCAGTGTTCTGTCACCCCGCAGAGGACAAAAGGAATCGCAACGGATCGCTAATGCTGCCGTGCCGAGAACGGGCTGGGTTTAGGGGAGATGGGGAAGTCACTGGAGCCGGGAATTCTCCTTCAAAAGAGAGTCCAGGACATGGATTTTGGGTTTAGCTGGAGGGGTTGTGAATTGCCCATCCCTGGAAGTGTCCACGGTTGGGTTGGAGCCACCTGGGCTGGTGAGAGGTGTCCCTGCCCATGGCAAGGGGTGGCACTGGGTGGATTTTAAGGTCCCTTCCAAGCCAAACCATCCTGGAATTCTCTGGCTGACCCACAAGTGGCTTCAAGGACTAATTCCTGGAGCACATCTGAATAACAAGCTCATCCAAGGGCTTCCCACTGCAGAAGGAGTCCGAATTAGTAAAACAGGCTGTTCTGCCTCATTTCTTCCTCCAGCTCTCCTTTTTTTCCTGCTGCAGAGCCTTAAATATCCCGGGCACTGGTGGGTGCTGCCATAAAACCTCCCTCCGGAGCCTGGTCCTTCATCCAACAAATCTCTGGCAGGAAGAAGGTTTTTTCCCCCCTTTTCATCGCTTTATTTCGTGCTCTTTCCTCAGCTTTCCATCATCCTCAATAACTTCTACCCCTGTGACAGATGGGGGAGATATCCTGTCTTATCCCAGCGTGATTCCCATCTTTCCATCAGATGAACTGGGCACCTTTTCTCTCGGTTGAATTAGTTCTTCAACTGAAAGGTGAATTTTTATGGAGTCTCTCTCATTTCCCATCCCTTTGGTGGCTCCCCCACAGCCTGGAGTCCACCCTGTGGGAATGTCTGGTGGGAAAATGAGCTTTGGAGCAAGGAATTCCTCAGTTTTTCAGGTTGGACAGGGCTTGGAGTGACCTGAGCTGGTGGAAGGTGTCCCTGCCCATGGCAGAGGGTGGAATGAGATGAGTTTGAGGTCCCTTCCAACCCAAACCATCCCATGATTTTACTATTTCTGGGTGGCGACACTTCCTAAAAAAGCTCCTGCCACAACTTGTGGCTCTGGAGCCCGGTGATTTGGGGCAGACGAAGAAAGGGGGTCGTGCCACTCGTGGCGGGGGTTTGCAGACCTGGGAAGCACATCTGGGACTGCCACAGGCACCACCCTACTCGTGTCCTCTCAGGGACCTCTGGGCTGCCTTGGGAGTGGCCCAAAGAGACCCTTTTTAAAGAGATTGCCCCTTTTTTTAAGCCTAGGAAGTACCTGATGGCTGTGCCCACTGGGCTGTGTCCACTTATCCAGCCCCATTGTCCTTTCTGTGCCTCTCTCAGTTGTTTCTGCTCTGTCAAGGTGTTTTATTCAATTTACACCGCACTGAAATGGACAGGGATGTCCCTCTGTGACTGTCATGGCCAAGCCTTGCAGTTTGAATGTCCCTCTGTGACCGTCATGGCCAAGCCTCGCTGTTTGAAGGTGTCTCCATCCAGCTCATCCAATACCCCAGCTCTGCTCTCAGGGGTCTCCTGACGTCTCTTCTGGCTAAGACACGTGCAAAAATCACCTTGTTTTGGCTTTCTCTCCCTCTTGAATCCCCCTTTTCCTTATTTCAGCTACGGTGGGAAACAACCCACACCGGAAGGTTGGGGCAGAGCCTTCCAGCTGTCAATAAATGCAGGATTAGAGCCTGAAGGCTTTTTTCCTGCTCCATAGTCCCAAAATCCTCCTCCTTGTCATTCCACACCGAGCTGGCTCCACCAGCCTCAGCTTCAGGGGTCAGTGAAGCTGTTGCTGCTGTACCAGAGCAAAACCCACCCTTGGGAAGGGCTTAAACTTGGGAATGTTCTTGGAGTAGAGGACTGGAGAGGCTGCAACGAGGGGGATGCCCATCCTGCTTTATGCAGGGTTTGTGTGGCTGCTCTGAGCTCGTGTTTGCAGCCCTTGAGGGCAGAATTCCAGGAGTGCTGCACCTCTTCTATTTTTGTATCTTATATCTTTATCTCTTATATCTTTATCTCTTATATCTTTATGTCTTTATGTCTTATATCTTGTATTTTCATGCTCTTGTAGCACAGGACGAGCTGCCTTTCAGAGTCGCCTCTCTCTCTGTTGTCTCCACCACGCGTAACTTTGACCAGATCCTTAGTTTGTGGTGAGGAAAATAAGGATGGATAAATCCCAGCTCGTATTTGATACGGGAATGCAAACTCCTCTGTTTGCAGCAAAGTTCTGCCCTGAGAGTCTGAGCCAGTTCATGACTTACATCTCAGGGAGGGACAGGACACAGGGAATGGCTTCCCCCTGCCAGAGGGCAGGGAGGGATGGGACATTGGGAAGGAATTGGTGGCTGGGAGGGTGGGCAGACCCTGGCACAGGGTGGGCAGAGAAGCTGTGGCTGCCCCTGGATCCCTGGGAGTGTCCAAGACCAGTTTGGAGCCACCTGGGCTAATGGGAGGTGTCCCTGCCCATGGCAGGGGGTGGCACTGGGTGGTCTTTAATGTCCCTTCCATCCCAAACCATTCCATGATTCCATGATTCTGATGTTGGTTTCTTGAAGCTCATCCAGGCTCTGAGCTCCCGGCCAAGCAGTCAAGGTGCTTGTGTTCCTTGGACTCAGGAGTTCAGGAGCTATTAAATTAATTAAATTCCTGTCACCTTTATAGTTTGAGAGTCCTTCAGCACTGGAAACTCTCCCTCTGAGAAGAGGTTCCTCTGCACCTTCCCCAGCCTGACGAAAAGCCTCTGTGGTGCTTCTCCCAAACGCTCAGTAGGTGAGCACACAAAGCATTAATGCATTTCAAGACAGAAAAAGTTAATGTACTGTTCAACCTGGCCACGATTTAAAGTTAATTTGATGAAATGCCAAGCACCAACAGATGTAAAAGGTCTGCAGTAAATATCTGTGGTGTCGTCCATAACGAAAGTGTCATCATAAGGTGCAATTCGTTAGAGGCTCCTCACCTCGCTCTTGTGTTTCAGGTCATTAATTGCTGGTGGAGGTTGCAACACAGAATGGATTAGGTGGTAAAATTGCATTTCCAAGCCTGCCCTTTTCCCTCTCTGCACTAAGGAATTTGCATCCACAAAAGCAAAGCAGTGTCCCATGCTCGCCGGGCAGATGCAAACCCTCCCCGTCGTACCTCAATGCAAATGAAAACCCTGGGACTGGGTTTTAACTTAATGAAGTTGATTGTTTTTTAATTGAATGTCGGTTTTGTTGCCTTGGCTGGGAACGCTGCAGCTCTTTAGTTATGTTTCATTTAAGGGAAGAACAAATAAAATCAATTTCCTCCCTGGCAGGGAGATGGGAACGCGCAGGGTTTTGTAAAGCAGCACCTTGAGCAAATCCATTCAAACGACGTGCTTAAAGCGAGGAGCCAGTTTTAATTAAAAGAGCTGCTGTTTGTAAACAGGTTTTGTATCAAAGAATCGTGTCTATTCTCCCTGCTTGGCAGGGGCTGTCCCAGAACGATCTGCCCCAGGATCTCAGGTGCGTGGCCAAGCCTTCCATGAATCCAAATTCCCGACCCCTCTTCCCATTCACAGCCAGGAAAAAAGCCTGCCCCTTGGGTTCCCTGCGCCGACCCCGGGTTTGCCAATAATACAAACACATTCCTCCAGACACCTCGTTATTTATTCCCAGCGTGGTTCCTTCCCTCTGCTTTGATGCCTCTCTCTGATTTCAGGGTGAGAAAAGGCAGGCTTGTCCTTAACCGGCTTCCCCGGGAACCAGCGCTGGTTTTAGAAGGAATCAAACTCACGTTTAGTGACAGATTTCCACCTCGGTGTATCTCAAACACCCAAAGCCTCTAAAGCTCTTCCAAATGTCCTCTTTTCGGGGCGTGTTGAGCAAAACATTTGTTGTTGGGGTTTTTTTTGTTCTGGGTTTGTAGGGTTTGAAAGGGGAACATCAAAGATCGGGTGTGAATGATCTCCCATTGCCTCTGCACGCACAGCACTGTTTCTTTTTGGAGAACAACGATATCTCTATATCTCTTTTTTCCTTTTTTCTTTGTGTTCATCGCCCTGGGCTGGATTTTGGCTTTAGAACAAAAGGAAGGTGTTAAAAAAAATTCCCTTACCCCAACCACGGCGAGAGCGGGGAACGACAAAAGCAATAACTCCTCCTTTCCATCTCATTTTATGCCTTTTCCCCTCTGGAAATATTTTAAAGGAGAATTAAGGAGAGCAGGTTTGTGCTGCTGACAGACTTCCCTGCCAATCATGGATTTCTGTTTGATGGGAATTCTGGAATTTCTCTGCAGCCTCTGCTGTTTCCATTGACTTTGGTGCACATCACCCTCCAAAAGTGCTGCTGGGGACTGGGCCAACTGGGCCAACTGGTCTCCCAGGGGTTGCAGGCACCTCCTGGGTGGATCCCACCCTGGCAGAGACATCCCTTGGGTCCATCCAGCCCTGACTTGGATGACACCCGCTTTTGGATGGGTGAGTAAAAGCACCAAGACTGGAAACCATGGAATGCTTAGGGTTGGAAGGGACCTTAAATCCCACCTCATTCCACCCCCTGCCATGGGCAGGGACACCTTCCACCATCCCAGGTTGCTCCAAGGCCCGTCCAACCCCCAAATTAGGAGCTATTTTTTTGGGAGCTCTTTGTCTTTTCCTCTTGTCGTAGTTCATCCCCAATTTTCCCTCCCCAGGGTTGAAACTGGAAGAAGGGACTTCTTGTTTTTCCTTCTCCTGTTTTACTTAAAGCCCCTTTCCTTCTCAATGAATCTCAGCTGAAATTAATTTAGGCTGAAAAAAAAATTAAATTTAAATCAATTGTTTAGAATTAACAAAAATTTCCCTGCTTCATTTGCAGCCTGAACTCTCTGAGGAATTTGAGCTCAGCTGGAAACAGCTTCAGTTTCCCCAAGATGTGACTCCTGGGGCAAATTGACTGTTCCTAAAAGAGGAATTGTAGATTTCAGTTCCTTTACTCTTCATTTGCAGGCACCTGCTGCCTTAAGTTGGGAATAAATTTGGGAGGAGATAATGCCATCAGTTCTGCGGAGCCCAGAGTAAACACGGAAAGAAAATAAGGATTATCCTGCGTTTACGTAACGCAGTCAAGTTCAAATATACCTTGGTGGGTCGTGATAGAACCAGGGATTTATTTGGGTGAGTCCTGCAGCCAATGGCATCTCTGAGAGATAACAAGGCTTCTTAGACAGGAGATTGAGGGGAAAAAAAGCCTTGTTCTGCTAATTAAAGCTAAAAAGAAGAGTAAGAAGACTAAGAATAATTGAATTTAAGAAATAGCCCATTAATTAGAGAATGTGGGCTTGAATAGCTCTCAAATATATCTGATCCTTGTTTCCTGCTTGGAACTGATATCCCTGGAGAGTGTGTGGCTGTGGCTGCTCCATGGCTGGGGCCAGGCTTGGGCTGGGGCCAAGAGCAGAGTCAAGGGCTGGTTGGGCAGGGAATGCAAAATGTTCCACTGCCAGACAGAGAAACTCGTAGGAACTGCCAACATCTTCCTGGAAGTCCTTTGGGGAGCTTTCAGTGGTGCACATGGACCTGTTGGAGCGAGTCTTTCTGCCAGCCCAGGTTGCTCTGAGCCCTGTCCAGCCTGGCCTTGGACACTCCCAGGATCCAGGGGCAGCCACAGCTTCTCTGCCCACCCTGTGCCAGGGCCTGCCCACCCTCCCAGCCACCAATTCCTTCCCAATATCCCATCTGTCCCTGCCCTCTGGCAGTGGGAAGCCATTCCCTGTGTCCTGTCCCTCCATGCCTTGTCCCCAGTCCCTCTCCAGCTCTCCTGGAGCCCCTTTAGGCCCTGGCAGGGGCTCTCAGGTCTCCCTGGAGCCTTCTCTTCTCCAGGTGAACCCCCCCAGCTCTCCCAGCCTGTCCTCAGAGCAGAGGGGCTCCAGCCCTGCAGCATCTCCAGGGTCTCCTCTGGATTCATTCCAACAGATCCACGTCCCTCTGGCGTTGGGTTCCCTCTCCTTGTGCTCCTCTGCTGCTCCTTGGACTGTCCTTGCTGTATCCAAGTCTCTAGACCTGGATAAGGAATAAGCAGCTGGATTGGGGCCCACCTGGTTGTCCAGCACTGCCTGAGAAGGATCCGGCCCCCAAACACCACTGCAAGAGAAATCAGATGTTGGTTCAGTTTTTGGGAACCCACAGAAGTTGTTTGTCTCTTCGCATGGACGCACAGACTCACCTTCATTGACTTGGTGGCTGAAGGAGCTGCAGCCCTTATTCCAAAGCTTTTCCAGGGATCAGAGGCAATGGAAGAGCAGGAGTCAGTTCTGTGCAAACAATGTATTTCTTATTATAGGGGAACTTCTATTACAGAAGTTGCCTGGAGAATCTGAGGATTCCTCATCCCTGGAAGTGTTTCAGGTCAGGCTGGACAGGGCTTGGAGCAACCTGGGCTGGTGGAAGGAATTCCTGTGTTTTATTTCATTGGAATTGCTGGTGGGGAATCAATGTTGGGTTAATTCCATAGATCTTTTTTATTCAACAGCCTTGGAGCTTGGAGCAACCTGGGGCTTGGAGTGTCCTGGGCTAGTGGAAGGTGTCCCTGTGTTATATTTCATTGGAATTAGTGGGGGGGATCAATGTTGTTGTAATTCCGTAGATTTTCTATTCTGTAGTCTCCGACCATAAGGATGATTTATGACTTGGTTTAACTCCCTAAGCCATGCTCTGGTGTGCACAGGCAGAGCTTCATGAAATCCCACCTAACTCCAGCTCAGCCTTTAACTCATTCCTTGCCTACGAGGTTTTGTATCCAGCGGGGTGGACTCGGGGGGCTGGAACACCCAGAAAGATCTGGGAAAATCTGTGGGAATTGGGGATATGGGGAGGATCACCCATGGGATGCACCCCAAGGCCTGGGTGGGCAGGGCACTGGTTGCTGGGCGTAAATCAGGGAGCTCTGGGGGTGAGGGAGTGAAATGCAGAGGTTGGGGATCAACGCACGAGCTTTCCAATCTCAGGACCTCGTCTGGGAGCAAAGACAAACCACAGGTCCTACAGAAAGGCCAGAAATTGCTTTTTAAGGTTTACTGAAATCTCAACAGTCAGTATTAACCCAGGTGCGTCTCATCCAGGTTACCATCAGTGTTAACCCAGATGCAGTTGTTAGAAAAAGAGAATATCTATTCAGGAAATTTTAAATAATAATAATAATGTTGCTGATGGTGATGCTAATAATAACATAATTATTATTAATATTAATGGCAATATTGGTAACATTCTTACATACTCTGTAGTTTTTACCCCCAGAGAAGCTGTGGCTGCCCCTGGATCCATACCTGGGAGTGTCCAAGGGCAGGTTGGACGGGGCTTGGAGCCACCTGGGCTGGTGGGAGGTGTCCCTGTCCATGGCAGGGGGTGCCACTGGATCATCTTTCAGGTTCCTTCCAACCCAAACTTTTCTGTGATTCCATGATCTTCCACATGTTTCCTGTGCCCCCCTAAGGTGCATCTTTTCAAAGCCCCTGTCCTTGCAGTAGGTCTGCATTTCTCTCCCCACCTCCGTGTTGGTGACAAATACCTTGTTTTACCTGCAGTAATTGTTTCTCGCTGCTGTCCACAGAAAACTCTGCTTGTAGCGCACCAAGATCAACAAAAGAGAAACAAATTAGCCCCAGGCGGCTGGTTAATTAGAATAAAAACTGCTGTAAGAGCAAAAGCAGGGAAGGGAAAGCTGCAGGAGGGTCAGGGAAAGTTCAGGCAGGGCAGAGCTGGGGCTGTGCAAACATAGGGCAGAGTTGATGGTCCGTGAGTGGTGATGGCCATGCCCTAAGACAGGGTGATGTGGCTGCAGGGGAGTCACCCTGATGGGACGTACCAACGGGGCAAACTCACTGCCAAGGGGGCAGGGGGGG
>VWZG01001760.1:434322-444745 GCA_013396735.1 Grallaria varia
AAAAGTTGCAGGGAATGGCGCGCTCCAGCCTTCCCTGGGGTTTAGTTTTTATTTATTTTATTTTATTTTATTTTATTTATTGACAGACTTGGAGGAGGTCCCCTCTCAGTGCCTCCTCTGGAGCCTGAACAGCCCCAGCTCCCTCAGCCTTTCCCGTCCTTTCCTCATCGCCGTCGCTCTCTGTTGGATCCACTGAAGTGGCCAATAAGGATTTTGGAGCTGTCCCTGGAATGCAAAGCCGGGGACATCCTCCCCTCCCTGCTCATCCCTCTGGGTGCCTGCCATGTCTCCTCAGCTCCTGGTTGCAAGGCAGTGCCATGTCACCTGGGGACCCACGATGGGATTGTGCTGGGAATTTACCCTGATTTGTCACGGGATAACTTTCCCAGGAATGACACTGTCTGTGCTCATTTATCTCCAGCCCCACTCCCGTGTCACTGGCTCGAGGCAGAGGAACCACAAGGGCAGTGAGGCTGAGCAAGAGTGGACAAAACCGACCCCTTGGACCTTGTTCAAGTGACACTTCACCAAAGAAAATGGAAAAAATTCCTCTCCATTCAGACCAACGTCTTTGGATGGAATCATGGCTGGATTTGGATTGTCCCCCGTCATTCTCCTTTCCCTCCTGCACCCCCCTTCATTTTCCCCTCGTGGCAGGATGGCAGTCGAGGTCCATGGGGCATCACTTGACTCCTGTCGTCGGATCCATGGTACCAAATCCATGAGACAGAGCCCATGGTGGGGAGAAGGATGGAAGGAACCCATGGTGGGAAGAAGGATGGACGGAGTCCATGGTGGGGAGAAAGATGGAAGGAGCCCATGATGGGGAGAAAGATGGAAGGAGTCCGTGGTGGGGAGAAGGATGGAAGGAGTCCGTGGTGGGGAGAAGGATGAAAGGAGTCCGTGGTGGGGAGAAAGATGGAAGGAACCCATGGTGGGGAGACGGATGGAAGGAGCCCATGGGAGAGCAAAGGGATGGCAGGACCAGGATGTTCCTTTCAGGGTGAGCAACCCATTGGTGGGAAAGGGTGGGATTAAATAGTGAACAGATTTTTTTCAGAGTCCTTTAACATTGTCCTTCAAACCCTGAGAAGGAGACTTAAACCCCAGTAAATCCTCAACAAGGATTTCTTGGTGTTTGTTCAATAACCTCGGCGTGGAAAGAAACTGGTATGTCTGCTTTGGAACGAAAAGGTCCATTATCCAAACACTTCTCCAATGCTTTTAGAACCAGTTTTCCCACCGGGATTGGATTGTCCCTCCAAGAGATGTTACTTCCCTTGCCTAAAAACTGCCACACCACGTCCTGCTCCCTCCAGGAGAAGGGGAGCCTGGATTTCCAACTCCACCCGAGGCTGCACCAAGAAGGAGCCAAACTGCATTTTTCCCTAATCCCTCCTTTTTGAGATGCTGGGATGTGAGGAGAATTTGGGAGGCTGGTCCTGAAATGCTTTAATTTGCTGTTTGATCCCTGGGAAACCTGGAGGTTTGGAATTGGTGACCAGTATCAGACTGGTGGGTTGTGCACTAAGTGCCTTCTGCAGACACTGGGCAGGAATCCATCTGGGACCACAGGGGACACGAGGAGGTTTAGGAATTCATTAAACAGAAGATTCTTCCAGTTTAATGTCATAATAATCATAATTGCTCTGCTCATAAAGGCCAAGGTTTGCCAAATTCAAACGATGCAAAGGATGCAAAAATTAAGAGTGTTTTATCACTGATGCTGTAAAGATTTCCCTCTAACAAACACATTTTTTTATCTGCCAACAGCTTTAGAAGATTAGCAGAAAAAAAAATCTCATAAAGATACTCCTTAAACAAAAGAGTGCATTGACTTTGGTGCTTTCCCCTTCCTCTGTTCCACGTTCCAGCAATCAAATCCTGAGGATGTTTACATGGTTTCCAAACCAGAAAACACTAATTTTTTTTTTCATTATTTCTCCAGTCTCCTAGTGCAGAGTTCTCTTTATCTACAACTCAATACATTTTAACAAAAGGTCTGACATTTAAGTGAATGCTGATAGGAAACCAGCGCGGAAAACAGTTTATAAACAAATTAATGATGTTACTGCAAGAAAATTAACTGGGAATAAAAATGGGATCCATCAGAGAAACACACTGACAGGTGGTTTGCCCCTGAGGTGCATATTCCCAGGAGTTTTTAAAAGGAGTGTCAGTGGAGGGCTCCATCCTCTCTGAAAATCCAAATTATCCTGTCTGACACCAATGTCACCACTGGCCTTTCCTCCCTCTTCCTGAACTTCTGCCTGAATTCCCCACCGGACAATTTGGCACCTCCCTGGATCTGCCAGTGACTGTTCAAAAAGGCAGGAGGGCTGGAAAAATGAAGTTTATTGTTATGCCATTTTATTGCTGCGATGACAAAATGACCCCAAATGGTGTAAATCATTATGAATAGAAGTGCCCAGAAGCCACAGCAGCAACATCAGGGCATTTTCCTCAGGTGAGATCCCAAATCCAAAGGGGTGTGTGGCCACCTCCCTGCACCCCAGCCCCTTCCCTTGGGTGGTCTGTGGGGGCAAGGCCATTGTGGTCATCACAATCCCATGAGGTTGGCAAAGCCCTGCCAGCCTGTGGAGCCCACCCTGTGCCCGATGCCCACCTTGTCCCCCAGCCCAGAGCACTCAGTGCCACGGCCAGTCCTGCCTTGGGCGCCTCTATCCAGGGCTGGGCACTCCAAACTTCCCTGGGCAGCCCCTTCCAGTGCTCAACAAGTCTTTCCAAGATGGATTTAATTCCTCCTGGTGTCCCACCTGCCCCTCTCTTGGCACAAGGCTGTGTCTCCTTGTCTTGTCCTGTTGGTCCCTTGGGAAGGTGGCAAATGAGATTCAGGAAACTCAGCTTGTGCAAATGTTGCAGGTTGAAAAATAAGCAGTTTTAGGGCAAATGCTGAAAGTACAAAGGCCACTTTCCACTCTCCAGGGCTCATGGAATCCTGGAATCCCTGAGGTTGGCAAAGCCCTGCCAGCCTGTGGAGCCCACCCTGTGCCCGATGCCCACCTTGTCCCCCAGCCCAGAGCACTCAGTGCCACGGCCAGTCCTGCCTTGGGCACCTCCATCCAGGGCTGGGCACTCCAAACCTCCCTGGGCAGCCCCTGCCAAGGCCTCACCACCCTTTCCAGGGGGAAATTCCTCCTGGTGTCCCACCTGAACCTCCTCTGGTGACCATTTCTTCTTCTCCAATCTTGCAGCATCTTCTGGATGGATCTGTCCCACTGGCATAAAAAAAAGGAGGATCAAATAATTCCAGTGGAGATTGTTCATAACTGGGGAACACTTGAACGAAGCAGCGACTTCTCCCACGTTTCTCTTGATGGCAGACACAGGCAGGATTTAATGGAATATTGGTTACTACACCGGAATTTTCATATGTGTGGGAAATAATTGTCAGGACTCTGTTACCCAGAGCAAGGACCGTGTTGTTTCCAGCTTTATCCCACTCCTCAATTTCAAATATTCATCTCCTTGGGAAGCACAAACCCTCCGAATCAATTGCTCCGAACACAATGGTGATAGTGGGGTCATTAATAAGGTCATGTCATCACAGAGGTGATGCTGTTAATTATCAGGCTGGAGGAGGGCAGGGAGGGGGATTAACCACATCGCCGAGCAGCCCTGGAGGTGTAATTCGATATAAATAATATTTTTAATCAATGGGAAAATGTTTCAAGAGCCGTTTGTGGTGTCTGTTCACACTGGGAAAATTCGGCCCCATTGAAATGGAGTTTCTGCTTCTGAAAGTATTTTTAATTGATTTCTTAATTGGTCTGTAGTACAACAGGCAAAGGAGATATTCCCAGATAAATAATTGTTATCTGAGGTGGTTACGTGTCTTTTGTAGAATGTAAACCCCCTTGTCTCTAGTTTTGTGTTTGGATATTGTGGGATCACCGAGTCCAACCTCTAATCCCAGTGCCCCCTTTTTTCCTCTGTGGGGTTATTGCCCTCAGAGTTAAAGGAGGATTTACACCATGGCACGGTCTGCCCTGGCTTTGTTTGCTCGATTTGGTGCCACACTCAGAGCACAACTTTAATTGTATTTAATTGTCCCCCTCACTCTGAGGGTCGGTGCCTTTCATTGTGTTTTGCTCCTTTAATTCATTAAAAATCAGGATTTTAATGTGAAGGAAAAAACGGCTTCTTTAGGAGGGAAGGGTGGGGTCCTCTGGTACCTGCCTTGAGTTGGAATTGTGTCACAGAGTCATTAGGTTGGAAAAGACCTCCAAGATCATCAGGTCCAACTTTTGACCAAACACCTCCAAGTCCAACCTTTGACCAGACACCTCCAAGTCCAATGTTCGAGCAAATACCCCAAGTCCAACCCTTGACCAAACACCCCCAAGTCCAACCCTTGACCAGACACCTCCATGGCCACTAAACCATATCGAAGTGCCACATCTACTAGTTCTTTGAGCAGTTCCAGGAATGGGGAATCCACCACTGCCCTGGACAGCCTCTTCCAGTGCTTGACAACCCTCTCCATGAAGAAATTTTTCCTGACATCCAAGCTGGAGTTCCCTGGGTGCATCTTGAGGCCCTTTTTCCCTTGTCCCACCGCTTGTTCCTGGGAGCAGAGCCTGACCCCCACCCTCCTGTCGGGGAGTTGTGCCGGATGGGACGGTCTCCCTTGAGCCTCCTTTCCCTTTCCCTTTCCCTTTCCCTTTCCCTCTCCCTCTCCCTTTCCCTCTCCCTTTTCCTTAAGGAATTGTGCTGGAGAAAGACTGAGGGAATTTGTGTGGTTCCTGCAGAGCCAGGGTTGGGTTGGTGCCTGTGCTCTCCCAACTGGGATCACTCCAGGCTCCCAAATATCCTATATTTTCCTTATTTCTGATTTAAGACGTGATGCTGGTGAGTGTCACGGGCAGCCTGATCTTTTCCAGCAAGGATGTGCCAATCCCAGTGGGATTTATTGATCTGTAATTTGTCCCCTGGGACGTGCGAGGGTCCCCCAGCTCTGCCAAGCCTTGGCTTCCCCATCTCCTGGGGGAAAAAATTCCCCCTGTTCCACTTCTCTCGACCCAAACTAGTTATTCATCTGCTCCCAGAGTTCCCAGTTGGAGTCAGGGAGGGCAGCTGGGTCTGGAGGGCAAAAATCACCATCTTCTTCTAATGGGAAGTGGGAAAGCCCTGCCAAGGAATCCCAGAATCCCAAAATCTGCCATGTTGGAAGGACCCAAAAGGTTCATCAACTCCTGACCCTCCCCAGGTGTCACACCATGAGCCTGAGGGCATCATCCCAATGCTTCTCCATCCCTGAATTATCCCTGAACATCAGCTGCCCTGCAGGGAGTGGGAGAGCAGTTTTTGTGCTCTCTGGTGATTGAAAGGGTGAGGAAAAGCTCCCTGAGCTGCTCCAGCTCTCACCAATTCCTCCTTTTTTTCAGCTCTGCCTCCCCCAGCCAGCCCAACAAATGAACCCGCCGTGCTGATATTGAATTTTCGGGAAAAGGACTAAAGATTTCCAATTATGCCTCCTTTGTCCCCCCGAGTTCAATATGATGCGTGTACCCATTGTGGCCTTAAATTAATATTTGACCTGTTAATTGGAGATTGCGCTTGGCAGGGAGTCATTCTTTGGGGGTGCAGGGGTAATGGGAAGAGTGCACTTTTAACACCAGATAAGGGGATAAAATGAAATTAAATTCCTCAAGAGCTACTCGTGTCAGCTTATAAATAAATAAATAAATAAAAGAGTTGAATTCTTCAAGACTCTGATCCTTCAGATGGAATTATCAGCACAAATCAACCCGATTGCAGGATTTGCTGCCTGACCTTACCCTTTGCCTGATCCCCGTCTGGGCCATCCCTTTGGGTCTGGAGGACCATCCCCAGGGCTTTCCAGGTTTCCATCCTTCCTCCTGCTCCATCTGGGAGCAACTCCCTGTTTTGCTGCCTCCCAAACAGCTGCGAGCAGCAATTCTGTGCCTGCGCCACGTAAATCGCGGGTTTGCGAGAGGGTCGTTACGTGTGTTTGCTGTTAATCAGGTGAACACTAATTGGCAAAGCACTGTAGAGGTGGGAAAGACCCACCGAGGAATTGTTTGTGGTATTATTGGGAAGCATGAGGTGGGTCATGGTGGGAACAGGGAATTCGGCCGCACGGTGCCCAGATTGTTTCTTCACAGCATTATGGCACAAATGATAATTAGGGCTTCCCTGAGCACATTGCAGGGTGTGGGAATGGCCAGGAGGAAAAAACAGGTGGAATTTGTCCAAACCTTTATGTTTCGGTGTGTTGGCCTTCCTGACCTTCCTGTGGGTCTGAGGGTTGTTGTGGTCCCATCCCTGGGAGTGTCCTTGGCCAGGTTGGATGGGGCTTGGAGCAACCTGGGCTGGTGGGAGGTGGGATGGGATGATCCATAAATTCCCTTCCAACCCAAACCGTTCTGTCATTCCATGATTTCTGTGTAGGCAAGAGGGGGAAAATATCGACTCCCAGGAGTGATTTTCTTAGCAAGTGAAATCCCTGCCATGTGCCAGCTGTGTTTTGGGGAAATAAAAACTCCCACTAATCTGTTTTTTGTAGCTGATTGTGTGGCTCCTGGAATCCAAGGAACATGTTGGAATCTTCCCCTTGTTGCCTGTCCATCCTGGTTCCCAGGAAGTGCTCTCAAACCCGTGGTATTTTGGATCCACCAGTCCAAATAGCTCTGGAGTTATCTTGTGTCAGTTAGATATCCTAACTAAGATATCCCTGGGGCTGTCAGAGAACATAAATGGCTGTTTTTACTTACAAAATATCTCCATATTATTTTATTTTTTATATTTTTCCTTCCCTTTCCCTTTCCCTTTCCCTTTCCCTTTCCCTTTCCCTTTCCCTTTCTCCTTTCCTTTCCAAAATCTTTCTCCTGTTGTTCCAGTGTGATGGAGTTTGTGACTGTCCTGTTTAACACGTTCCCGTGGACATTCCTGGATGTCCATGTGCATCCCTGAAGGAGGGTTTGGAGATGGGGCTTCTGCTGGAGGTGGAGACATGGAACTCGATGGGCGGGTGGATGTCCCTGTGCCTCTGCAGAGGGACAACTCTTGGCATCACCAGCACTCTGGGACGTAGACTGGCTTTGGAGAAGTCCTCCCACGTGGTGGGATCCTGATCTTCCTGCCCCTCCTCTGCTTTCTCCCACACTGAAAATCCCAGCTGAGCCTTCGAGGTTCAAACCACCACCAGGGAGTTGCTTTGGGGCCAACGTCAGTGGGTCATCCTTGAACCCAGGTCTGTATCCACCCCATGGAAGGGCCATTGGCACCTTGGCTGTGACCCACCTTCCAAGCTCCCATTGTCCCTCTTCCCTGCTGGATTTGCATGTCTGAGGGTCCCCTTGCACCCCGAGGTGCCCGTGCAGGGGCCATGGGGGCAGGGCATTGGCTCTGCTGGGGCTGAACGAAGAGCCCGGGTCAGAAATTCCTGTTTGCAATGTCTCCCTTTGATCTCCTTTGGTGGGTTGAGGTCTCTGGTCCGCTCGGTAGCCGAGATGTTGCCTAGTTACCATTTTTGATATCGCAGAGAAAGAAGAAAGGAAATGACATTTTAATATGAAGTGCTGTGGCTGGAGAATCGCAGATGTGCTCGATGTGGATCAGGCAGCACAAATCCTCTCTTGGAAAAGCTCTGCTTTGTCCCAGTAGACTTGGAAAAGTGTCCTTTCCCATTGATTTCATTTTTTTAGCGGCATGCCCTGGGTTGTGTTTGATTTGCGGCAGAGGTTCCGAGACAGAGCGTGTTGTTGGCAGTGCCCCATAACCCCAAACATTCATTCCTGCTGCTGGGGCACAAGTCCCATGTTCTGGAACCACCTCCCCCAACTGCTCCTCACCTTCGTGCCCTGCCCTGCCCCGTGCTCATCATACCCATTGCAACGCACCTCCAGAATTCCCAAGCCAAACTCAGGAATGTTCCCGGAGGAATTTCCAGGCAGCACCTGCTTTTGGGGTGGCTCTGGGCTGCTCTGGGCCTTGCAACAGGAAAATTAGGAATTATTCTTGCTTCCTGAGCCTGACGTTTGAGGAGAAGGGCACACGGTGCTGAGAAATGTGCAGCAGCTGTGGAATCAGTGAAAAGGTGAACATCCATGCCAGAATTTTCCTGGAATGCTCCCGATTGGTGAAAATCTCCCTTCCTTTAACAAAGGGCACATTTTTTGCTCCCTGACACCAGTCTCTGTCCCTCATCAGCCTCTCAGAACTCTCTTCCAAGTGCTGGTGGGGGCAGAAGATTGGACATCCCCATTCTTGTGGCCTCATCTGCTGACCATGGTTTGATGGGATGGCCAAGACTCCTCTGTGGAGTGTCCTTTGTCCTGACTTTTTATTCCCTCCTCTATAAGTTTTTTTCTGACGCTGTTTTTTGAGGGTTTCCAAGTAATTAACAATAAACGAGACAGGTCTGGAAGGTTTTGCTCTCAGGACAATTGAATCTCGTAATTCCCTTTTTTTTTTTTTTTTTTTTTGTTTCCCTTCCAAAAATGTTTGTTTGGACTTTGGGGGGGTTTGTCCCAGTAACGATATGCGTTCAGGCTTTTCAGATACTGAGAAGGAATTGGTGGCTGGGAGGGTGGGCAGGTCCTGGCACAGGTTGGGCAGAGGAGCTGTGGCTGCCCCTGGATCCCTGGGGCTGCTTCATAGCCAGGAATAACCAGGAATTGTAAACTCAGGGAAGTTTCAGCTGACGTTTGTGATGAGAAACGCGCAGCTCAGGAGCCCAAAGCACCTTTCAAATCATGACCATTCAGAGACACAGACCCTAAAAAAAATGACAGCTCTCGCACCCTGTCAGCCCATTGCTTAATAACCGGCAGGAGTGAGGGCTCTATTAGGTGCTGAAATTTATGCTAATTCATGCAAACGCTTTCCATTGATTTTAATTCCTGCGGCAGCATGAAGGGATGGGAAAGTTCCCTTGGAGCCAGGAGACAGCAGCGATTCTTTCCCTAAACGTTACCAGCAGTACATAAATATTTGTATATACGCAGATAAACAGCTGCAGAGAGACGTTTTAAAAGCTTGCAGGGCGTGTTTTCCAATGAGGAAGGAGCTTTTTTTTGGGATTCCTGGGAATGAATCCAAGTGTTTATTATTTTTTTCTTCTCATACAAGGAAATTCTAAGGCAAAGTTCTTCGTGGGTCTGGAGTTGGGCTGAACACGTGGATTCATAATTTACGGTGAAAATTCTTCCCAGGAATGACATTGCAATGACATCTTTTCAAGCAAGGAATGAATAGCATGAACTACTCCGGGTACCAGTGGTTGATGAGATCTAGGATGGGAATTAAAACAGGCTAATTTGGCAAGTTGGAGTTAAAAATCAGCTTAGGTGGCAAAATCTGCCTTTCCTACAACCAAAGCCTTTTTTGAAGATCTGGTTAATGGAAAGCACGTCACTCAAGCTTAGCATGACCACGTAAACCCTGCCAGGACCTGCTCTGCCTCACCACACTCCTCTCTCCTTGAGATGCTGCCCAAGTTTCACCCCCTCCGGTTTGTGGGGTCTCATTTTGGGAGATGATTCCTAGAGGGAAAAAGCCACTTCCGTAACAGCTAAAACCGAGCCAGTTGCTGCCCACACCAAGAGGGATCAATCCAACAGCTCGGAAAACTGCTGGATTTCAGCATTCCAGCCGCTGCCGGGCAGCCTCCCTCCCTTTTGGGAACAAAACACACCCTTGGGTGCCCTTTTAGCACAGCTGGTTGTGTTTGAAACCAACCCTTTTTGGGGCTGACGAGGTACGAAATTATAGGGCTGTGGGTTTCTTCTCCATCCTTGGCCAGCGTGGTGCTGAGCGCTGTGTCCTCTCCCAGATGGGATGGTGGAGCTCCTTGGGATTCCCATTCCTTATCCATCCCCTCCACTGGCTGCAGCTGGAGGGCTGGGAGCTATTTTTAAGCGTGACAAATGAAAAATCCCATTAGTGCTAAAATCTGCCATGTTTCGTTTGTTTTCTTCCAGCTGTGTCCTTTAGGAAGCGGCGCTGGTGGCACTGGTGGCACGGGGAGCAACGTCACAGCCAGGGTTTGTAGGAGAGGGGTCACGTTTGGGAAGTGCCCAAAGCCTTGGAGAATGTGATGTCCCCTTCCAAAACCTCTTGCTCTTGCTCCCACTTCCCCAGAACAGGCTGTCCAGGGAAACGATGGAGTTGCCGTCCCTGGAATTGCTCCAAAAGCCTCTGGATGTGGCACTTTGGGATGTGGGTTGGTGGTGGAGCTGGGGGTTGGTGGTTTGGGATGTGGGTTGGTGGTGGAGCTGGGGGGTGCTGGTTTGGGATGTGGCACTTTGGGATGTGGGTTGGTGGTGGAGCTGGGGAGGGGTGGTTTGGGATGTGGCACTTTGGGATGTGGGTTGGTGGTGGAACTGGGGAGGGGTGGTTTGGGATGTGGCACTTTGGGATGTGGGTTGGTGGTGGA
>VWZG01001760.1:444929-472695 GCA_013396735.1 Grallaria varia
TGGTGGTTTGGGATGTGGGTTGGTGGTGAACAGGGTGGTGGAGCTGGGGGGTGGTGGCTGGACTTGGTGATCTTGGTGATCTTTTTCCCAGCCTTAACATTCCAGGGTTCTGCGACATGATTGCTGTCAGCTGGCCTTAATTGCATCAGCTGAAATTAATCAGTTTAACGAAGACCTGCCACTTAAATCTGACTGCTGATCCCTTAAATTGGGCTGGAGTAGGATGAGCAATTCCTGGGCTGTTTGCTGGCTGAGGGAGGAGCAGGAGGAAGGTGAGGTCTCTGCTTTATATGTTAATTTTTTGCAATGTTGGTTTGGTTTCTATGGGTTGGGCTGCTGAGTGTCCAACAAATGCTTTTTTTGGGGGGGGGGGAATGTGGAGCTGGGGACAGAAAGCATCCCAAGAGGATCTTCCTGGGGTGGTTTTTGTGCCAGATCCCACAATCTGCTGCTTCTGTTCCCCCCCTTTTTTTTTGGCCCTGGCGACCTGCTCAGGTACAAATTATTACTCTGTAAACTCCTTTCTTTACTGGCCACCTGATTGTTTATGTGTTTAAATCCTGGATTCTTCTGGTGTTTTCCCAACCGAGGTACTCTTGGTGTGTCTGTTTGCTCCACCCTCTCTCTGTCAGTGCTGTAGTCCCTCCTTGGAGTTGTTAAATAGGATTTCACTTAAGAACTTGCAATGTGCTTTGCTGAGCTCTCTCTGCTGGAGCTCCCAGGAAAGACTTGCCCACCTGATTATTCCTTTACCCAGGCAATCCTTTGGGAAGTCAATTGCCTCAGGCCATGGGGAGCAGAGAGAAATTTTGCCTTGCCAGATGAAGCAGCAAGGCAAAAAAAAAAACCCTCAAAGGAACAGTTTTCCCATAAAATCACCAGCCCCTGGCTATCCCAGTTAAAGGATTCCTGTTTTCCCTTAAGCCTCTAGTTCCCACCACCCCTGGGACAGGATTTACAGGGTTCTGGAGCAGCTGTTTGTCTGAATTTGGGAGTTGGTTTTTATTCAGCTGTTGCATTTTTGCGGCATCCCAAACCCCCCAGGTGGCCAGCACTGAGATCCGAGCCTTGCTCAGCTGCTTCCCTGGATTTGGGGAGCTGCTGGAGTCAGCCTGGAGGATTTGGGGGGGCTGCGAATGCCCCTGGGGATGAGTTTGGCCCTGGCCAGCCTGCTTTGCTTACACAGCCATGTGCAGCTGAGGCTGGGGGTGATGCCTGGGGAGATTCCCAAAGGAAATGGGATCTGTGCCTCCTTCCCTTGTGTTCCTCTCCATGTGGGAGGGATTGGTGGAACAGTCCCTCAACAACATCCTGGGGTTTTTGCTTTAAGTGTGTCAATAATGAGTGATCTGGCTTATTTAATCTATTTATGTGATGTTTTGGTGGGTTTTTGAGGTAAAGGCAATGATTTCTTTTAGAAACTGCAGTTCCTTTTGTTTACTTCCCGAGTTCTGTGTGCCATCAATTAGGCCAGGATGGGAATTTTTGGGCTGAACTGCAGGGCTGTCTGATCAGTGATGTACTGGATGTGCTAAGTAATGCTCAGGAGGTGAAGGTTTCTTGGTATTGGAGCTCCCAATAAATTCCTCTGGCTCTAGAAATGAGAGGCCTTATCATATTTCCTTGTTTTCTTTCCTAGAAGTGCTCTCCTGGTGAGATCAATACTCCTGAAATGCAGGCTTGATGAAAAAGCAATGAATGAATTTACTGCTGGGCTTTCTTCCCTCCAAGGAAAACAAAAAGGCAATCAGAGTGTCTGTCTCCTTTCCAAAGTGCCCTGTGTTGGCATCACACAGAGGGCTGGAGTTGTCTTTGGTTTGTAGGATCATGGAATGGTTTGGGTTGGAAAGGATCTTAAAGCCCATCCCATTCCACCCCCTGCCATGGGCAGGGACACCTCCCACCAGCCCAAGTGGCTCCAAGCCCTGTCCAGCCTGGCCTTGGACACTCCCAGGGATCCAGGGGCAGCCACAGCTTCTCTGCCCACCCTGTGACAGGGCCTGCCCACCCTCCCACCCACCAATTCCTTCCCAATATCCCATCTCTCCCTGCTCTCTGGCAGTGGGAAGCCATTCCCTGTGTCCTGTCCCTCCATGCCTTGTCCCCAGTCCCTCTCCAGCTCTCCTGGAGCCCCTTTAGGCCCTGGAAGGGGCTCTTAGGTATCCCTGGATCCTTCCCTTCTCCAGGTGAACCCCCTGATCTCTCCCAGTTTTGGTTAAAATGACTTTTTAGTGTAGGCCCTGGGTCTGGTTGTGCCCACAAAAGAAGACACCTTGCACAGGTCACAGTCAAATCCATCCTCCCTTCTCCATTGTGGGTTAACACACTCCAGGGATGATCCCAAATGGCCAATCCCTCCCCAGCAGTGTTTTCCCTGAGGAGTGGAGGCTGCAAAGCTCAAGGGAGGGAATTTCAGCTGGAGTCCCAAATGCTCAATTACTCTGTGAAGACCTTGCTTGTGCACAGACATCCCAAGCCAGGTGATTGCCAGGCGCTCTGGGTGAGGAGTGCATTGAAACCCTTGGGAAGGTGGTGCCTGACCCCGGAGCAGCCCCGTGCCCTCAGTGCTCCTCACCTTTCTGTGTTCTTGCTCTCCTGACTTGGATGCTCCTCCACCTTCTGCTGTCCTCTCTTTGCTGCCCACTTTGAACCCCTCCCCTTGCTCATACCCTTCTTCTCCTCCTCCCCAGCCCTGTTTTCTCTTCCTCTCCTTTCCCTGCCTCCTGACCTTCGTTCCTTGACTCTTCAAGTTCTGCTCCGTCTTCTCCAATTAAATACTTCCTGATTTTTATCCTTGTCCATTTTTTCCCAGGCTCTTTCATCAGATGGGGGAGGCAGGGATGGTGTTGGTCTTGTTGTGGCATGGCTGATGCCGTTCTTGGTCTCGTTGTGATGTGGCCGAGGCCATTCTTGGCCTTGTTGTGGCGTGGCCGAGGCCGTTCTTGGTCCCTGGTGTGACCAAGAGCTTTGTGATGGTTCAGGTCACTGGGATAAAGAGACATGCCAAAGGAATTTGGGATTTCCTTGCCTGCGCCTGTGTATGGCCATGATGAGCTGCCAACAAGTTTTTTGGATGTCAGGGTGTGGTATCTGGGTTGGTGGTCATTAAAAAACCCTATTTACAACAGGAATTTGTATGGAAAACTCTGCCTGTGCTGCCGTTGTGGGCTCGGGACGGGCCATAAACCCAAAGCTTCTCCCTCCCTTTGTCTGTGGTTCCCTCTGTCCCATCTCCCAACACACTCAGAGGATTCAGCTTCTCATTCCTCATATGGACAGAGGGGCAAAGAACAGACTTAGGGTTAAAATTCAGCGGGAAATCAAGTCCCATAATGGTCTGTGTCTATATTCAGGGTTTGCTAAGAGGCTGTTCCAGGAGGTCTCTGAATCCAGTCAGGAAATCAGGGAACAATAAAAGCCTGGAACACAGAGAGGAGGGAAAGGAGGTGAGCGAGCCCAGCTGGTGGCCTCGAGAAAGCCTCGGCACAGACCTACACAGACCCAACTGATAGCTCATTTTTCCAAGAGTTTTAGGCATTAATCCCATGCCTGGTTTCTCTTCGTTAGCACGTGCTGTTGCTGCAGTGAATGAACAGCCTGTCCCTGGGTTTTGTTTGGCTTTCCCTCCTTTCCTTTGTATTTTTTTTCCCCTCACCCTGGCACGTTCTTGAAGTTTGTTAGGAATGAGCTGCTCCAGACAAAGCAGCAGGTTTCTAATTTAATTAATTTATTACATAGCTGCGTGTAATTGCCAATAGAAGGCCAGGTTATGGCTGGCTGATGCGTTTAGCCAAGGAGGGCAAGGACCAATTTCAGAGCAACTCCATTTCTTGTGTTTCAGCCGCATCCCTTGGCTCTTTGATGGGCGTGACAGGAGCTCGTGGTTTATTTCTGACTGCGGGGCTGGTGGTCACAGCAGGAAAAACACACATTGAGGGCACAACAAATGGTGACATCCCCAGGGCTCGGTGACCCTGCAGCCACCTTGCTCCACATGGTTGAGTACTGGTGGGAAATGGAGCCTGTTGGTGTTTTATTTTGCACATTAAGGACTTGTGTGTGTTTGAGCATCGTGGATTTTGTCATCGGCTGGGGCTCTGCTGTGGAATGACGGGCTCTGGTGTGATGTCACCAGCAGACAAAGCCCAGCATTAATGGGAGAGCCAAGACGTGCCTTGCTGGGTACAGAGGTTGTTTAATTGCCTGGTCCTGCTGAGATGTGGAAACATTTTTTTGCAGACCTAAAGGATCTCGGGAAGACTTTCCCCAAAGGCATGAATGTCAAGGAATTGCCTGGTGTGACCTGAGTGCAGGCGGGTCCCGGGGGTGCTGGTCACCCCAAAAGTGGGAGGGATGGAGCTGTGGCCTGTCAGAGGGGTGAGGTGTAATTAATGTGGGAGGTTAATAACTGAATTACTCAGGTGATTGCAGTGCTGCAGGGAGAGAGAGTGAAAGCTGATCATCTCCCAGCCAGCAGCCTGGATTTTTATATTTATTTTTTTTGTTCTTCCCAGGAAAATTGCTGTTTTCATAGGCCTGGCTTGATGGTCAGACTTGATCCTGAGGGTCTCTCCCAGGATGAATCTCCTCTGATCACGATGCAGGTTTACCTTTGACTCCCCTTTTTTGGCTTCAAGGGCAAGGGATGCTGAGGGGCTGGAGCATCTCTGGGGGAGCCCCCAGACCAGCCACTGAGAGGGGACCTCCCCATGGGCAGCAGGGGCTGCAGGGAGGGGGCAGAGCAAGGAGCAGGCTCTGCTCGGGGGGCCCAGCCATGGCACAAGAGGGACCAGGGGCAGCAACTGATGCCCAGCAAGTGCCACCTGCACAGGAGGGAGAACTTCTTGGCTGGGCAGTGCCCCAGCACTGAGCAGAGAGGGGCTGCAGTCTCCTCACTGGGCATATTCCAGACCCCTCTGGACACAATCCATGAACTCTGGGATTGGAAAGGGAGGTGGCACCAGTGACCCACAGTGGTCTCTTCCAGCCTGACCCATCCTGGCATTCCCTGGCATTTGAGTGCTCCCAAGCAAAATCAGTTTGCAGGGTGTACCTACAAACCTTACCATTTCATTGTCTATTAATTCTCCTCCTTGCTCTTTAAACACTCCTTTACCTGGTGCCAACTCTGTGACATTTCTGGAGCCACTTGTTTACTTTCCATGCCAAGTCATGGTTTGTGTAAGAACTGCCACACTTTCTGGCAAATGAGGAACTGTGTGTTCATCTCTGGAAACTCAGGCAAGAAAAGACTCATTTCCAGCCCTCCTCCACAATTATAAATCACCCAGGTTTGTGTATCCCTAATGACTGTAATCCCTTGCATGGTGACTTCGCACTGAGAAACCACCCATCAATGAGGTTTTGGGTTTGTGGTGGTTCTTGTGTTGCTGCTTCTTCCTGGTGCCTTCCAGGAACCAGGAGTTTGAACACTGGCAGAGGAAAGGAAGAGTTTAATCTCATTGTTTGTTATCAAAGCAACATGAGAGACCTTACAAAAAACTCTCCTCCTCTGCAGTTTGTCCTTATGGTTGGGTTTGGACTTGTCTCTGAATCTCCAGGAGCTTTCCCTGTCTCTGGAAACCCTCATGGCCCACTGTGGGCTGGTTTGATGTTGGTGGCTGTGAAGGTCAGGAGAACCTGCCCTGCCTAACCCAGTGGTCTGCAGTGGCTGTATCTAACCTATCCCAGTGGTCTGCTGCTGGTTGTATCTAAACCCCCATGGGCCACCTTTTTCTCTGGAATTCTGTGCTGGTGGCAAAGGACTTGGGAGACATTCATGTGGATACTCCTAAATCCTGTCCTCTGTTCTGTTTACAGAGGTCATTCTGAGCTCGTACAGCAGAGAAGGGCAATAATAATCTGATATCAAAGAATTAAGTGTCCCCTGACCAGGCTTGAGACCAAGAGAGTTGTGTCTGAAGTGCTGGGCTGTGTGTGGTCGTTGGGTTTGGAGGCTCCTTCTGGGAATCAGCTCCTGACTGGAACACCTTTAGCATTTCACAGCTTCCAATATGTTGCTGCTGGTGCTCATTTTGGGGCCTGGATGGGAAATAAAGGACCGTGCCCTGTCTGTGTGTGCCACCAGCCTTGGTTTGCATGCTTGGAGGTCAAGGAGAGACCTTGTTGCTGGTGGCATCTGTGCCACCATGAGAACCTGCCGTGTGCCCGCTGAGCTGGGGCTTAACTTCAGGCAACAAGCACACGAGGTCTGGAAGTGCCTCGTTTTTCATTCTGAAGTACTAGTATTTCAATTGAAATTGGGTGTCAATAACTCCGAATATTCACGTCTGGCTTGTGTGACAATTCTGCCGCTGTGTTTTGGTTGCTTTTTAAAAAGACTTTTCATCCTTGATTTCTGGGAAGATATTAAAGAGCTCTGGGATGTGCTGTAATAAATAAATCCACCCTGACCATCTGAATTCTTGGGATAATTGAAAAAGAGATTTAAAGTTCTTCATGGAATGAGCTTTTTCCCAAGACTACATAAACATTACCGGAATATTAAGCTAATCTAGTTTTGGGGTTTTTATCCAGGTTTAACCATTATCTTAATTCTTATCCCAGACTGAGGTTTCTTCATGAAAATATGAATAGGGTTATGTAGTTTGAGGGAATGTGGGATTTGTTCCTCTTTTCCTAAGGAAACAAAGCTCAGGACGTTTGGTATTTTTCTTCTCCTTGCCTTGCATCCAAAGCAGTACAAAATACTGGAATTAAATGTCAGGAAATGGAAAATTCTGCTGCTGTTTTCACTATTTTTGGGGAGTGGGACAGTGATTGATACCAACACGATCTCCAAAGCAGGGCTTGTAATGCTGGAACTTCTCGGGGGGGGGGGGGGGGGGGGGGAAGATGGAAGAGTTGCTTTTGTTGTCCCAGCCTCAATTTCACGTGAATCTGAAGAATTAAAGGGATGATTTTAAACTTGCACTGTGAGGTTTTTCCCCATTATTTTGAAGGGTGGTTTTGCCACAATTCCAGTGTTTCTCAGCAGGTGAGTAGAGAACGTTCGGGTGCATGGAGTCGTGTCTTAAAATTTGGGGTATTTTCTGACTCTGGGTCTCCTCGTGCCCAGCTGGTCCCTCCCAACCACAACCATTGTGTGAGTCTGTGATGAATCCAGGACGCTCTTTCACATCTGTATTTGAGACAGGCCTGGAACCCAAATCTATTTTTATGGGAGTAAACTCTCCGTGTCACCTGTTGGAAGATGGAGGGGTTTTTTTGCACAGTTCCTCAAAGGAGACCAGGATTTACTGAGGGCTGCTGAGGAGGAAAGGCAATGCCCTGGGATAGGTCCTGTGGGTCTTGACTCCACACAGGGTTCAACAAAAACCATCAAAGAGGGATTAAGAAATAGTGGTGAATGTTGTCAAGGTTGTTTCTGGGGGGCAAATTTTGGATGAGAGTCAGGAGAGACTTTGGCTCGAGCATCTTCTGAACTGATCAAGTAGAACCCTTGAGGTGTCCCTGCGTGCTCGGGCGAGTGTCCTCCTGAATTTCTCCTGCTTTTCTTGACTGCCAGAACCAGATGTTTTATTTAACCCGGAGCAGCTCCCTCTCTGGCCCTCGGTGAGTGTCACTGGGCTGCCCAACCAAGCAGAGAAATCCACTGTTCTCCCAGCTCTCCTCCCTGAGCCGCCCAAGAGCTTTGATAAGCTGTGGGGAAAACGGGGCCAGGCTCTGCTGAACTGGGACATACGGTGGGAGGACTCGGATGAATGTTTGGGAAAAGCATTATTGCTTGTGATGCCGAGAAACCTGCGGTTAAAAGGGACTGCTGGGAGGGTTTGGGGATCTTTTAGCAGCAAGGTGGTCATTATCCAACATTGGGAAGGGGGGCGGTCAGCACTGCACAGACCTGCTTGTTGTTCTCCCCGAAGATAAAGCAATTGATACAATTTCATTCAGGATTACAGCATTTTAACACACATATTCATGCAGTTTTGACAGCTAATTATATTCATAACAGGTGGAGTTGAGTTGTGGCTTGAGGTGGAGTCTTTGAGAATCTTCTCTTGGCACAACTTCTAGGTGGTCGTTCTGGTCTTCAGCCTCACTCTAGGGGTCATCTTCTCTTCTTCCTCACACTGAACTTTTCACCTTTCTTTGTTAGCTTATTTTCAGGGTTTGCAACACTCCTTGATTCATAGCCCTCCTGATGCCCACCTTATCTTTATTGATGACCACTTAGTTGGTCAGAATGTCACTGGTCATCATCTTCTTCTTGACTCCGTCAGCAGAACGGGGCAAGCTCTCGGGGTTTCCATTCCTTGGCCCTGGCAAAGCAGTAAATTATTTGGTGGAGCGAGGTGCTTTTAATCAAAATAGGGTGTTTTTAGGCCTTGCTCTGGTATCACTTGTGTGTGCAGCAGCTGGAGAATTGTATTGTCATTCCTGGGGTTTATCATCCCGAGGGATTCCAAAGCCTCTCCAGGGGAAGTGGCTTTCTCCAGGAGCTCAGGACTGTGACATGGAGAAGTCTAGGAAACAAGGAGTAGGACAAGAGGAAGAGGCCTCAAGTTGTTCCAGGGGAGGTTTGATTTGGATATTTGGGAAGAATTTAATTGAAAGGATTGTCCAGCCCTGGCACAGCTGCCCAGGGCAGGTGGGGATCCCCATCCCTGAGGGATTTAAGAGACCTGTGTATGTGGCACTTGGGGACATGGTCAGGGGTGGCCTTGGCAGTGCTAGGGGGATGGTTGGATGATCTGAGAGGGCTTTTCCAACCTAATGGTTCTGTGATTTATCTTGGAAAACCACCAAGTAAAGCTTTAAAGACATGGAGATCTCGATTGCAGAGTGTCCTTTGCTGTGATTTTTAGCCCATCAGCCGGTTTTCATTTCAGTTCTGCCGTAGGGACCGAGTTGTTCCCCCAAAAACTGCTGATCCAGGATGGCTGGAGTGTGTTTTTCCTGGAACGTGGGGGCTGCAGCACCTGAGGAGGCTGTGACTGCAGTCAGGTGGGAGCACCGGGGGATGGCAGCTCCATAATCTGCCTCATCAAAACCCCATTATGCTCCCGGAGCTAATGAGATATTGAGTGCTGCAATTAATATGGGGCGTTTTTGTAGCGATCTCGCGTGTTTTATTAATTTAGCTCCAATTCCTGGCCAAGGACTAGCAGTAGGAATTGCACCAGAAGCACCAGGACGCTCAGAACTTATTAAAAGGAGGATTTTAGGCCTGGCTGGAGTCTGGGTGTTGAATAAAACATCTCTTGTGCCTTAATTCCCCGCCATGTAGGGCCAGTTCTGTTGGAAAAGATGGAAGTGTTGGCGTTCCTGACTTGCGTGAGTTTCATCTTTGAAATTAATACTTCTGTGCAGGCGGAGAATATTAATTAAGTACGGATGGAAACACTGCGGGGTGTGCAGGACACGCTCCCCAAGTGTTGCTTGCAAAGTTAAATGGGGGGGGTGGAGATGGAGCTCCTGCCACTGCTCTGGAATCTGCAGCCACCGCATGTGTTTGTTTGTGTTCCTTAAAAATAGGAAATGGGCCGTCTCAGGTAGAGTGGGCAAATGTGCTGGAGGTTTTCCTTGCTTTGGGATGAGTCTTCCTACGTTTGAGCCAGTGCTGGAGCTGATGCTCCAAGGTATTTTTATTTCAAACAGATATTTTTGGTTGGTTGTAGCTTTCTGGTTTTAACTTTCACGCTGCAATCCGGCATCTGTGGAGATTAAAATATGTATTTGTATTTGTCTGTGCAGGGATGTGCTTAGAGTGCAGCCTGGCACGTGGGGGGACAACTGCTGGTGTCTCCCTCGTCCAAAACTTGGCACTTGGGTTTTCAGAGCGTTTTGCACAATTGTGGAATCCCAGAATGGTTTGGGCTGGAAGGGACCTCAAAGCCCCCCCAGTGCCCCCCCTGCCATGGGCAAGGACACCTCCCACCAGCCCAGGTGGCTCCAAGCCCCGTCCAACCTGCCCTTGGACACTCCCAGGGATGGATCCAGGGGCAGGCACAGCTTCTCTGCCCAACCTGTGCCAGGCAATCAGAACAATTCCTTCCCAATATCCCATCTGTCCCTGCCCTCTGGCAGTGGGAAGCCGTTCCCTGTGTCCTGTCCCTCCATCCCTTGTCAATGGTCTCTCCCCATGTTTCTTGCAGCTCCTTCAGGTCCTGGAAGGCCACAATGGGATCACCCCAAAGCTTCTCCTCTCCAGGCTGGACATTCCCAGCTCTCCAGCCTTCCCTCCCAGCAGAGCTGCTCCATCCTCTGCCCATCCTGGTGCTCCCTCTGGACCCTCCAGCAGCTCTGGGTCCTTGTGTTGTTGTTCCCAGGGCTGGGGCAGCTCTGCAGGGGGGTCTCACAGGCAGAATCCCCCCTGCCCTGCCCTGCCCTGCCCTGCAGCCCACGCTGGGGTCAGCCCAGGGCATGGGGCACCTCCGGCAGCCCCCCAAGTCCTCCTCCCGGGGGCTGCCCTCGATATTCCAGGTGCTTCCCATGGCCCTCCAAACTCCCGTGCTGAAGTTGTCCCGCTGCCCCCACGGATCCCCCTCTGCCCTCCCAAACTGCGACGCTTTGCGAGTCCTGTGGAGTTTTGGGATTTTGGAGCGGGTAAAAAACCCCGTCCAGTGTGTCGAGACAAACTTTGTGTAATCTGAAAAAAAAAAAAACCCCAGTGAATTCCCGAAGCCTTCGACAGGCACAGTCCGAGGCTTCAATGCCAAAGCCTGAAAGCCCCTGGACTGGAAAAGAAACTTTCTTTTTTATTTTTTTCCCCTCCCTTTCTCTAATCTGCTTTTGCTGAGCTGAGAAGGGGATGGAGCCCTTTGTGTCCGCCCCAAAATGTGATGCTTCCGACACCACCAGGCAGAGGATTTTTGTGCCGGATCCTTATTTTGGGAGAGCCCTGGGAATGTAGGCTGGGATGAGTGAGCTGAGCCCGAGTGAAAGGCAATTTCCCTCCAGGTTTTAATTTTTTTGGGTTTATTTTTGGGACGACATAAAAACCTGTCGGCTGCAAATCCGCTCTGGGCGCTCTGCGTGTGGAATTCAGGCCTCTCCCGGGATGCATAAAGGGAATTTTGGGATCTGGACCCGCCATCCGATTTCTGCACCCGCAGCCACTTGCTTTTGATTTGATGCTAATTCCGACAAATCCAAATGTCTGGTGTTTTTGTCCCTGAAACGGATTTTTGCATCCGAGTCAAACTGGACAGGAGCTGCCTCTTCACCCCTTTGGGAAACCCCCGCGGGGGTGACAAACCTGTCTGTGCAATCACACCTTTGGATTATGGAATTTATGCGGCTTTTCCACTTGATTTTTAGAGCCTCCTCCGAAGTGGTTTCCAGGCAGAAATGGACCAAAAAGGGAATTGGGAAGGTATTTTAGCGGTTATACCCCAGGCATGAAAATAAAAGCAGTGCCACGTGTGAAATAAAGGAATATTTAATATTAAATATCAGGTTTGAAAGGGATTTCTTGTTCTTCCACAGAGCTGTGATGTTGATTCCATCCTAAAAATCACATTTTTAGCCGTGCTGGTCACAATTTGTGGTTTGCAGGTGCCTTTGGCTGTGACTTTTTCAGGGTTAATAATTTTGGTGATGCTGGAAAAACACTGGAATTGGGCGATTCCTCATTGGCAAGAGCAAACTGGTTTTTGGGGCTTTTTTGCGGCGGGATTATATTTTTTTGCGGCGGGATTTTTTTGGGGGGGATTATTTTTTTGGGGATTATTTTTTTTGGATTATCTTTTTTTGCGGGATTATTATTTTGTGGGTGGGATTATTTTGTGGGTGGGATTATTTTGTGGGTGGGATTATTTTGTGGGTGGGATTATTTTGTGGGTGGGATTATTTTGTGGGTGGGATTATTTTGTGGGTGGGATTATTTTGTGGGTGGGATTATTTTGTGGGTGGGATTATTTTGTGGGTGGGATTATTTTGTGGGTGGGATTATTTTGTGGGTGGGATTATTTTGTGGGTGGGATTATTTTGTGGGTGGGATTATTTTGTGGGTGGGATTATTTTGTGNGCTTCGGTGGGATTATTTGCTTCGGTGGGATTATTTGCTTCGGTGGGATTATTTGCTTCGGTGGGATTATTTGCTTCGGTGGGATTATGGTTTTACTTGGTTTTACTTTACTTGAATTTGGGTGATTTTGCAGGAATTAAAGCTCTCCCAAGCACTGGTTTGTAAAGTCAGGCTTGTCCTCTGCCCCCAAACCTTCCCCTCCTGTTGAAATTCATCCTTCCAGAAGTCAGGACTGTGACTGATGTTCCGACACAACGTTCAGTTGTGACAACTTGATTTTTTTGTTTGTTTTCTGAGAGGTTGGTGAAAAATCGTCAGGAAAGGGTGAGAAGGTGCCCTGAGCAGCCTCGGAGCCATGGGAAATGTGCCATAGTAGGATACCTCCAGAATTCCATGAAAAAAGTGGGGATTAAGGTGACTTTATCCACGGAAGGACCTTCCTGGTGAGGAGGTACCAGCTCCTGAAGTCATGTTAATAAAGTAGAAAGGGAGGGGAAGAATCACAGGGAGGGAGGTGAGGCAATAAAACTTTAACCATTAGTTAGACCTGATTTTTTTTTCTTAATTGAGGGACGTGGTTAATCCCTGTCAGCACTGGTGAAAAATCTGGTTTTCAAGTGCATCTTGCCCAAAAATGTGGTCATTAATCAGATGTGTTTTATTGAGCTGCCTAATGAGTAATACCATAGACAGGGGTGCTTTTAGGGCACTTGGCGGGCATTTGTGCTGGTATGGAATTTATTAAAGAAATTACACTTAACCCGGGACAGAGCTAAGATTGAAATCAGGTTGAGTGACAGAAAAATCCAGGAAAAGTGGGAAAATATAATAACTCTGTGTGTGTTGGGGGTATTTTGAGCTGTTCTGTTGGGCCAGCGCTGGGTGGCTAAAATGTTAATTTGGTTTGTGATGGGATTTGCAGATGGGACAGACCCTGGAAAGGTTTCCTCTGGGAAATGCGGAGTTCCAGGAGCTGCCCCCTCCCTCTGCTCCGGCAAACAGAGCCACTCTCAAGGAATGGTGTTGGGATGAGATCAAGGATCTGATGTTCTAATTATTGAAACCATTCTTGGAAAAATATTGTTTGCTGGGATTCAAAGCTTTCAGAGAAACCTTCCAGCTACAGGGAAATGTTCCTAAAAAATCCAAAAGGAACAAAAGGGGCTTTTTGCTTCCTTGCACCTGACTAGCAGTTCTATAAAACACCTTAGAAAAAAAAATCATAGGAGCAGAAAAACTGCTTTGTTCTGTCCCAATCTCCTACGTTGTTCAGTGGGCTTGTTTTGTGGGAATACTCGGCAGAGGATGGTGGGCGGCCGATGGAAACGTCCTTGCCCTGCCTTGGGTGGAATCCCAGGTTTGTGGTGGAGTTTGGGTGACTTTTATTCTCAATTTCAGCCTATTACCCCCAGCCAAGTAGGTCACAAGTGATGAGTTTGGAGACAGGAGTTGTTTTCCTTTAAGAGTATCATAATTTTTGGATTTATGGAATGTAGACCCAGATATCATCCACTCTGAACCTGGGAATTGCCAGGATTATTGTCCTCTCTTAATTGCCATAAAATCAAGCCTTATCTTCATCATATCCCTTCTGAAGGAAAGCAGGTTTAGATGAGATATTGGGCAGGAATTGGTGGCTGGGAGGGTGGGCAGGCCCTGGCACAGGGTGGGCAGAGAAGCTGTGGCTGCCCCTGGATCCATCCCTGGGAGTGTCCAAGGGCAGGTTGGATGGGGCTTGGAGCCACCTGGGCTGGTGGGAGGTGTCCCTGCCCATGGCAGGGGTGGCACTGGATGAGTTTAAGGTCCCTTCCAACCCATTCTGTGACTGCTGAAGAGCTGGGATGTTGCTCCAATCCTTCATTCCCAGGCTGACACAAAGCTGGACACCTGCCCAGCGAGGTGGGCACGTGAGAACCTGCAGAAGCTCCCAGGAAAGTCCTACTGTTGTTCTGAGCATCAACCCCGTGCCACGTTCCCTCCGTCCATCCCACTCCTTGTTGATCCAACGTGAGCAGGTCAAGGCAGTTCCTGTGTTATCCCGAGCCAAGTCCTGCTGGGACACTTGGTAGGAGACCTTGGTTGTTTTCCTCCTCTGTTTTTGGGATGGTATCATGACCTTGGGCGCGCTCCTGTTGCTGAAAGGACTCTCAGTGTCCTGGTTGGTGTTGTCCTCCTGCCCTGGAGAAACCTGTGTGGAAAAGGGAATCAATGTGACTTGAGGATGTAGCATTGGATGTTGGAGTCCGGAATAGGTGATGTTTGAAGGCTCCTCACCCCGCTGTTTCAGGAAGGGAAGCTGCAGTCTTTGGAGCAGCAAGGACTGTTGTTCCCAGACACCTCCGTCCCGGTGACTTTCCGAGTCCCGGTGTGCTTTGTTGTTTTATTGACCAGCTGAGATGGAGACACCCACAATTTGATTTCTCCCTCTCTCAGGAGACCCTTTGCCTGGGTGGGGAAGCCGGGGCAGAGCTGTTGGTGTGTTTATCCAGGGATGTGGGACTCGTGTCCCCGGAGCTTCTCCATTGACCCGCTCACCCCCAACAAACCCCTCCCTGCTGTGGGGGCGCTGAGGTGGCAACTGAGGGTGGCAATTCGGGGACCTGTGGCAGGGCAGCTCCAGGGAATGGGGATGGCACGGCAGGATTCAGGTGCTGGTCAGTGCCAGGGATCTGCTGGAAGCTGGTTGAGGGCAGCATTCCATGGTTTTCCTTGGATTTCTGTCCACGTGGGCCGTGTATAATTTGCTTTTGGAGAACGAGAGCACGGAATGAAAGATAGAGGGAAAGGAAAGTCTCAGTGGATGGGGAAAAAAAGCCATTGTGGGTGAACTGATGGTTAAAACGGAACCATCTGTGCCAGCCCATTTCTCCTTTTTTTTCCCCCTGATCTTTTCCCAGCCTGCCTTGAGTTTGAATTTATCAGGAAAGCGGCGCTGGTCACTTTGGTTGGTTGGTGGTTTCACTGTGGCTGTGTTTGCCGGACACCAGGCTCTGCCCAGCAGCACCAGCTGCTGCTTTCTTGCCTTTGTTGTGATGAGAAGGCGGCGGCTTCTCAACGAAAATATTGTTGTGTTTTTAATCCTTAAATGCTTCACACTGTTAAGAGGTGACACGTCCCCAACAAGCGCTGCATTAACGCTGTCACTCTGTCGCCTCCAGTGTTGAAACCTCCTCCCTTGGACTGGTTGGGTTTTTTTTCCCCAGGCGTGCGGGTCCTTTGACTTCAATAATTATGGTTTTAAGTAATTAAAATAGAATTAGAGGCAGCTAATGCTGTGTCCTAATGCACTGCAGCATCGTGGAGTGCGCCCCCCCGATTCGTCTGCCTGTAAATCCTCTTGTTGGCAAAACAAATTATCTTTGCATTGAGACCCCTGAGTGACTAATTCATTATTTAAGGGATGTGCAAATTTACTGGAATGGGTGGGAAAATCTTCCTGGGCTGTCCATGGAAAATGTCCTGTGCATTGTCTGGGTTTTATTTTGGTTTGATCTGCTGTCAGATCCCACCGAGGGCTCGAATCACAGAAGGGTTTGGGTGGGAAGGGACCTTAAAGAAGATTTAGTGCCACCCCCTGCCATGGGCAGGGACACCTCCCACCAGCCCAGGTTGCTCCAAGCCCCGTCCAGCCTGGCCTGGGACACTCCCAGGGATCCAGGGGCAGCCACAGCTTCTCTGCCCACCCTGTGCCAGGGCCTGCCCACCCTTCCAGCCACCAATTCCTTCCCAATATCCCATCCATTCCTGCCCTCTTTCACTGTGAGATGCTGAGAGGGGACCTCCCCATGGGCAGCAGTGGCTGCAGGGAGGGGGCAGAGCAGGGAGCAGGCTCTGCTCGGGGGGCCCAGCCATGGCACAAGAGGGACCAGGGGCAGCAACTGATGCCCAGCAAGTGCCACCTGCACAGGAGGGAGAACTTCTTGGCTGGGCAGTGCCCCAGCACTGAGCAGAGAGCAGAGAGGGGCTGCAGTCTCCTCCTGGGGGTATTCCAGACCCCTCTGGACACAATCCATGAGCTCTAGGAAGAGCAGGGAGGAGGCACTAGATGACCCACTGCAGGCTCTTCCAGCCTGGCCCATCCTGTGACTCCAATCCTCCACTATTACTCTGCTCAAAGATTCCAAGTAGGAGTAACCCCTGGATCCCTGGAAGTGTCCAAGGTCAGGTTGGACGGGACTTGGAGCCACCTGGGCTGGTGGGAGGTGTCCCTGCCCATGGCTGGGAGTGGAAGGAGGTGCTCTTTGAGGTCCCTTCCAACCCAGACCATTCTGGGATATTAAAAATTGAATAGATGTGACATCTTTGCTTCCAACATGGTATTCACAAAGGTAGAAACTCTTGGACTTTTCCCAGCAAAGTCCCTTTGGACCCAAAGTCCCAAGCCAAGCCTCCTGCACACAGACCTTCCCTTTCAATGCAGGACATGTCACCTATCCCACACAAAATCCCATCAAACCCACCCAGTGCGGGACTGGATGGTCTTTAATGTCTCGTCCCCTCCGAACCATTTTTAGGATTATTTTCCATTGTTTTCCTTAGGATTGGCAGCAAGCCCCTTATCCCGTGGTTTCCTTGAGCCCTGCCTGCCCCACTGTGCATGTGGACCCTCCCAGAGCCCCAAACGGGTGCCTTGGGATGTGTTAAAAATGTACAATCCTGAAACATCAGGAAAGCTGCCCCGGGAGCCAAGTCCAGGTTGGTTTTCCTGCCTGGTGTTGAGTCCAATGGGTGGCCTTGGCAGCTTTGGTTGGGGTTTGATGCTCGGAGATGGATTTTCGTGTGTGATGTTTCCCGATGCAAGCTCCTTTCCTTTTGTTCTCACCCCTCGAGGTTTTCCAGTTCCTTTTGATAACCTTCTCTGATGGATGGGGCAAGAACAGAAGCCTCGTTAAATCTTTAAAAAAAAAAAAAATTTAAAAAAAATTGGCATTTGTAGCAGTTTTCCAAAGGAGGGCAAAAAGTAAGGGAAGAAATATGATGGGCAAGACGTTAAAACAAATGGCCAGCAATTACTGACTCACTTGTTCTCCGCAATCACCAATGCGGTGGGGATGAGCGTGCCTTGAAATGGAATATCTGGTGCAGGAAATCTCTTCCCAATTTCTCCTGATTACGGGCTCTGACTGATGATTCACAATGGAAATGCCAATTTTTTTGATTTATTTATTTTTTTGCCTGGCTATGACTGGTTGTTCAGGTTCTTCTCCGCATTAAGGAAGTGGGAGAGATTTGTTGCTTTTTTTTTTCTTACCTAATTTTTTTTAATTTATTTTTTTTTTAAATTTAAAACAAAAAAAAGATGTGATTATTGTGAGGTTACTGCGGGTCTCTCAGAGAGAACGGGAGCTGCTGTTTCCCCAGTAAGTGCAGCCAGGCAGAGGTGCCTGCCTGCCGGGGAGCTGTTTACACGCTTTGCTTATTTATTGTTTTCACCGAACCTGAAGAGTTTTTGACCTCGGGGTTAACGCTTCCAATTTACCAGTGGATCAACACGCATTAAAATGCATGGGGAATGGGGAAAAAAAACAAACCCAAAAGGCAGGAGCAGTGGAGTTGGGGGCTAATTAAGTGTGGGTTTCTCTCCTTCTCACACCTGGATTTCAATGTTTTCATGACTGAGCCACGTGTTGCCCTGTGGTGGGTGCAGCAAAAACAATTTCCGTGTAAAATGCAGCAATCTGGGATTTGGGGGGCTTTTCCTGCCTTGGTTTTTTTTTTATCTCCTTCTGCTCCATTTTTTTTTCCCCCTTGTGGGATTCCTGGGAGCAGCCTGGCTGGGTGGGGTGGGGTGGGGATGGACAAACCCTGAGCTGGCAACAAGGGCAGGAACCAGTGGAGATCCCAAACTGGGGGAGGGACTCCAGCTTCCACAATCCTTCTCTCACTGTTAATTCAGTGGATGGCTTTTCGAATCATCATAGAATCATCATAGAATCATCATAGAATCATCATAGAATCATCATAGAATCATCATAGAATCATCATAGAATCATCATAGAATCATCATAGAATCATCATAGAATCATCATAGAATCATCATAGAATCATCATAGAATCATCATAGAANTCCCCTGGCAGAGCTGCAGCCCGTGCCCCCTTGTCCTATTGCTGAGTGCCTGGGAGAAGAGACCAACCCCCACCTGGCTATAACCTCCCTTCAGGGAGTTCTAGAGAGTGAGGAGGTCACCTCTGAGCCTCCTCTTCTCCAGACTAAACCCCCCCAGCTCCCTCAGCCTCTCCCCATAGCACTTGTGCTCCAGTCCCTTCCCCAGCCTTGTTGCTCTTCTCTGGACCTGCTCCAGCCCCTCAATGTCCATCCTGACCTGAGGGGCCCAGAACTGGACACAACACTCCAGGTGTGGCCTCACCAACGAGGAGTCCAGGCTCCTGTTTGTGGAGACGTTTATGGCATCTTTAGTGTTCCTATGGATGTCAAGGGATAGGAGTTTTCATTTCAGTGCATCTTTGCAGGTCAAAACCTTTTGGTCCTTCCTCTTTTTCATCCTTCCCAGAAGATCCATCCTTCCTTTTCCCAGAAACTCTGGGCTAAAGCCACTGATTGTATCCCCTTTCCGTGGTATCCTCCATCAGCTGCTTCCATGGACCAGCCTGGTTTTCCTGCACTGATGGGCAGTAAAAATCTCAGTGCCCCCTTCATGCAGGTGACCTCAAGTTGTGCCAGGGGAGATTTAGGTTGGACACTGGGGAAAATTCCTTCTTAGAAAGGGTTGTGAAACATGGGAACAGCTTCCTTAGGGGAGCGGTGGAGTCACCATCCTTGGAGGTGCTCAAAAAAACTCATGGATGTGGCACTTCAGGATGTGGTTTGGTGGTGAATGTGCTACTGAGGTGACAGCTGGACTTGATCTTGGGGTCTTCTCTTCCTAGCCTTTGGGGTGGTCTTCTTCTCCCAGCCTTTGGGGTCTTGGAGGAAACTCTAGGCACATAATTATCAGATATACCTAATTAGTGAGATGAGAGAGGGTCTGCAGCTGCCTTGGTGGAGGGAGGGAAGGGGAATTTGTGTGCTCTGGTGGAGGCAGAGCCTGTGGGTGTTTCCAGTGGTGGGTGGGAATGAGCAGGTCTGGGAAGTGACTCAGGAAAGTTCTGTGGGTAAATCCCAAGTGTTTATATGGGAAGGGGTTGGTGGTTCTGAGACAGGGATTGTGTCTGGGCTGGGAAGGCACTGCCTGGAGGCAGCTGGGAATGGTCTAAGCTCAAGGGATTCCTGACTCCTCAGTTCTGGGTCATCTCAAACCTTATTCCTCTCTCCGATGCGGAAAGGAGGGTGTGGACAGAGGGGGCCGATGTTTTCCCCCAGGTAAGGAGCGTAGGATGGGAGGGAATGGCCTCAAGTTGCCCCAGGGGAGGTTTAAATTGGATAGTAGGGGAAAATTCTTTATGGAAAGGGTAGTCAGACGTTGGAACTGTCTGGAATCACTATCCTTGGAAGTGTTCAAAAAATGTGTGGATGTGGCACTTGGGGACATGTTTTAGTGGTGGGCTTGGCAGTGCTGGATTAGTGGTTGGACTGGATGACCTTAGAGGTCTTTTCCAACCTTTATGATTCCATGTTTCTATGAAAGATGGGCAGGTTAGACTACTGCAGTGTCTCCTTGTGCTCTCAAAACTCTGCAGGACTTGATTTTTTGCAGCCTCGGCTCCTGCCTCCACCATCTGAGTGGAACAACTTCCCTCCTCCCCAGGTCTGGCCCCCTCTCCTCTGGAGAGGCCATTAATAAACGATTTGCTATAACATGAAGAGGGTTTTTTTTGGGTCTTGAGTGTGGTGGCTTTTGACGATGCAAAGCTGGGTTAGGCCTAGGGTTGTGGCTTGTATCAGATTAGTTGTGGTGATTAAGGCTTTTTGCTTGAGCACCTTTCTGGTGAACCTCTGTGATTAAAGTGGAAATCATTAACTGGGGGCTTGATGAGGCTTTTCTGCGTTTCCAGAAGCCCTGACTGTGTCGGGGAGAGAAAAGGAAAGAAAATACGGCCCAGGTTGTCTTTTCTGCTGTGCAATGTCTGCCAACACAACTGTGTCACTGGGCAGCTGGTGGAGCTCCAGGCAGGGGTGGGCAGATGGGCAATTCAAATAGCCTTTAACAGCTCGTTGTGTGTCAGCAGAGCCTCAGTTGCTGCCTGGGGGAGGGGATTTATTTGGGCATAAACGGCAACGAGCAACAATTGCTCCGTGTGAGCTCTCCCATCTTTCTCAGGACCTGCGGGGACACCCATGGGTGGCTTTACCAGCTCACGTTCTGTGGCAGCTCCTCGTGGCGAGTTGACACTTTTCATCACCCTGAAACAGGAGGAGCTTTGGAGTCTGGGGGCTTCCAGTACACAGAGAACCATCGTGGAATCGTAGAATGGTCTGGGTTGGAAGGGGACCTTGAAGATCATCTAGTTGGAACCTTCCTGCCATGGACAGGGACACCTTCCACTCTCCCAGGGTGCTCCAAGCCCCGTCCAACCTGCCCTTGGACACTCCCAGGGATGGATCCAGGGGCAGCCACAGCTTCTCTGCCCACCCTGTGCCAGGGCCTGCCCACCCTCCCAGGGAAGGATTCCATTAAAATACTCTCTGTGCCTCACCCTCCCTTGCAGAGTTCCCCCATTCCATTGTCTGCTGCCCAGGACACACCAACAATCCCCCCTTGTCCCTCAGAGGCTCATCCAAACCCTCCTGGAGCTCTGGCAGCCTTGGGGCCGTGCCCACCACCCTCTGGGGGAAGGACTTTTCCCCAAGATCCATCCTGCCACAGCTCCAGCCCTTCCTTTGGGTCCTGTCACCAGAAATGTTGACATGGAAATGCCTCTCCTTGTCTCTGCCCTGCCTGTTTTCACGGGAGCACCACTAAAGCCCCTCTGCTGCCCAGGATGTACCACCTTGGTGGTCGCACCACCAGCAGAACATCCTTTTTTTTGTCCCCTGCCACTCCCCTTTCCCCGTGTCCTCTGTCTCTGTGTTTGCAGCTCTGACAAAGCCCGTGGAGGTGTCTCAGCCAGCTCTGTCCCCGCGGTGGTGGCTGCTGGGGTGACGTGGCCCTGCTGCCGTCATTCCTCCCGGGTGACATCTCAGGCTGTCCCCAGGGACCACAGCCACGCTCTGACTCACCTCCTGGCTCATATATAAATACACAGAGACACGTAAAGTCCTCTCAAGGTGCCTGCAGGGAGTGATTCATTCCACTCGACAGGCTCCAGCTGGCTGTCCAGCTTCTCCCTGGCGGGAGGGCGAGGAGGTGGGTTTGCCCTCTGCAGTGCCAGGGAATAACTCACAGGTTTGGGGTGTGTGAAGGGGGCAGCTGCTTTTCCCAAATTTTTTTCATTTTTGGAGGTGAGATCCTGGATCACCAGGGCAGGAGGCAGAGCCTAAGGTGGCACCTCCGAGCTGCTCCTGAGCCAGGTCTTGTGCTGATGGGAGGGTGGTGGCAAAGCCTTCTTTCTTCCATCCTCCCGTGTCCCCATGTCCCCTCCCAGGTGGGTTTGACCTCGTTAGGACCGACCCAACTCACCATTGACCATGCAATGAAGAATAAGAACATGATAAGAGGTCTTGGATGTTCAGAGGTCCCTCAGATCCGAGTGGGACTGGTGGGAAAAGTGTATTTTAATTCTAATCAGCATTGCCTTTTTTTTTTTTTTTTAGGAAAACTAATATTTAATTACTCTCTTCCTCAAATTAATTCAATGTCATGCAGAGGAGGTCATTGGTTTGAGGGGAAGGGATTTGCTGCACCAAGGCAGAGGTTGGAACTTTGGGGCTCCCTCGAGGATGGAACATGTTCTGCGTTCCCCGGGAGCTCCTTAGAGCCCAGAAGGAGCAGCTTTCCCTTCCCAAGGAGTTCTGCTCTGGCCGTCCCGAGGCTGCAGCTCCTCCCGTGGGAACTCCAGGGAAAGCTTTGCCACTGTCTCACCTTATTAGTTGTTGCTCAGACAAAGCTGCAAGCTCAGCGTTGTGCTGGGTCAGGAGAGTCTTGGACGCTGGAGCTTGAGATGAGTTTGGTCTGGAGCCATAACAGGATGGGAAAATCAGGGATGAATTCCCACTGCCCTCGAGTGTGGTGCAAAGTGGACATCGAGGTGTGGCCCGGGAATCACCTTCGTCTGCAGAAACATTTGGGGAGGTCTGGGAGGAGCTGAAGAATTGTGATCTCCCTGCTCAAAAACGCAACTGCATTAAATAGGATTTTACTTCCCTCTTGCTCCAGAGGGCACAGATTTCCGTACCCACACCCCTCTGTGCAAAAAAACCAAGTGGAAAATCCCAGAGACACAAAATATTGAAATTACCTGCCCTCCTTGCTGGACCATATTTAGAATAATTTAAATTAGTCTATTTAAATTATTTTATTTAAAAAAATTAATTTTAAATTATTTTTAAAAATTGATTTAAATGAATTTTTTTAAAAGAAAAATTTAAATGATTTTTTTTCTAGATGGAAATACAATTATCCTCCCCCAGCTTGAAGGAAGCTGCCTGTGAATCCAGACCTGGAGCTGTGAGCAGGTGCTGAGAGGATCCAGCTCCATTGCAGATCCTTCCCTTTTCCGAGGAATTTCGTCCCCTGGCACTGGCGTGTCCATTTGCTGAGCTGCAGAAGAAATCCAGAACTTCCCATAAGGAGTTTCCCCCTCCATGTGCCAGCTGGCTCTGTGTGTTCAAGGCAGAGCTCTGCTGAAAGCAGCAATTCCCAGGATTTTCGGGCGTAAATGGAATCCCAGTCCTTCCAGCTGTTGCTCCCGGTTGGTTTTATTTGCTTCAGGTACACCAGAATTCAGATTATTTTCTTTTGGTCTCTCCCCAGACCTGCAGTGCTTGTTGTAGGACACGAAAGTTCCTCTTCCCGCTGGGAGGAAGAATTAAATCACCGTTAAATTGATTTATAAATCACCGTTAAATTGATTTATAAATCCCACAGGGCTTTTGGGGGAGGCCCAAGGAGCTGGTGTCCATCTCGGAGATGGACAGCAATCAGGGAATCATGGAATGCTTTGGGTTGGAGGGACTTCAAAAGTCTTGTCCCCCCCCCTGCCATGGGCAGGGACACCTCCCACCAGCCCAGGTGGCTCCAAGCCCCATCCAACCTGCCCTTGGACACTCCCAGGGATCCAGGGGCAGCCACAGCTTCTCTGGGCATCCCACCCTCCTAGCCAAGAATCCCTTCCCAATATCCCACCCTAAATCCCTTCTATTTTTAGTTTTAAGAATATTTTGCCCGTTTATGCTGGCAAAGGGCATTTCAGCAGAACCTGCAGCAGGCAGGGAGTGAATCAAACCTTGGCGGGGGGGAAGAATTGATGGCCACGGATAAAAAGCAGGGAATGGTCAGCGTGGTGAAGGAAAATGCTCTTTTCCACGGGATTGCCTGTCCACTGTTCACACTCCGGCAATATTTGTGAATTTATTTCCTATTTTTTACCCCGCCTTCCTTCGGTGCGCTCCAGGTTGTGGTAAAATGGGAATAAAACCTTTTAAAGGTCCCTTTCGGTTGTTCCCAGTCTGGAAATTGTTGCCCACTGTTTGAATGTTTTCCATGAAGAGTTTTCCAGCCTGGAAAAACCCACTTTGTTGGCAGAAGTTGGGTGAGGAAGGGGTTGGATCAAACTTCCAGCCGGGTGTTCAGGGGACCCAAGGTGGTTGTTTTACAAATCGTAAAATATGTTTATGAGGATTCTTTGGCACTGAAGTTAATTTAACCACATTGGCCATATTGTTGTTCTTTTTTATCCCCCCAAAACAGAGTGGATGCAAAAAAAAAAAAAGGGCTTGGGAACTGTGTCAGTGATAGATTTTTTTTTTTTATTTTTTTTTTCTTTTTAAAGAGGGAAAAACAAATATCTTTATTTTCGAAGGTTATAGATCAGAAAAGGAAGCCCCTGGTCACAAGGGAGTGTGGCCTTAGAGGTTTGGCACCTTTATTTATGTGCTCCACACGTCTTGTTATTAAATAATACACGTTTAATATACATTTATATAAATTACATTTATACAGACACAAATAAACCACTTTTTTCCCCCCTCTGATATATTGGATGATATTCTTGGTGATTTTTACGCTGAGAAATCGATTTCTTTCCTGCTCTTCAGCACAAAAGCCACTAGAGGGGAGGAGGAATTTGGGAGGTGCATTTCTAAGAATTAATGTGACCTCATGTCTTGCCTCCAGGGTTTTGGATGGATTGTGGAAGTGGGAGAGGAACAACCTGCCTGTGACTGGAATAACATCCCAAGGAGCAGGGATCACCCAGGGGTCACTCAAGGATGACACCTCTGGGTGCCATAAAGCCATTACCTGGAGCACTGGCTTTTGTCTCATCTTCCCAACTTATTCCTGATTCTGGGGATTTCAGCTTGGAAGACTTTGGGATGAATTGAACTTCCTGGGCTGCTCCGTGTGGAACGAACCCGCTCCCTTTGGCAAACAGGAATTCAAGGTGTTGGAGCAGGTTTCCCAAAAAAGCTGTGGCTGCCCCTGGATCCCTGGAATTGCTCATGGCCAGTTTGGATGGGGCTTGGAGCGACCTGGGATAGTGGGAGGTGTCCCTGCCCGTGGCAGAGGAGTCTAAGTGGTCTTGAAAGGTCCCTTCCAACCCAGATTGTCCCGGGGTTCTCTGATAACCCATCACCCCGAGCCATCCATTTGTGGACTGGATGAAGTTTGGTTTGCCAGGATTTGTGGGAGTTTGTCTTTTAGAACCTCCCACTTGCACATCCAAGTTAATCCAGGCAGGGAAGTTCCTTCACCAAAATATGTCTCCTCAAAAGGGTACGTGAGAAAACCGAGAGAAAATCTGACTCTCTTGATTAACAGAGCCTTTAAACATTTATTGCAATTAATTATCATAAATTACTACTACTCTAAGACAGTAGTTTTTGCTTTCCAAATGATCTTCCATCTCCGTTACCTCTTTCCTTCTGCTTGTTTTGTTTTCTCCACACCCGCTCTTGGGAGGAGAATTGTCCCCGTCCAACCAAGCGCTCACAATTCCCCGTTCCCTGCGGAGCGCCCGCTCGGCTGGGATGGGCACAGGGAGTGCCCCAAAGTGCCAGAGCCTGCAGGTCCCATCGCTCCGAGGGGCACCAGCCTGGCACAGGGGGGACAGGAGACTGCCGGAGTGTCCCCTGTGGGTCACAAACCCTCTGGAATCACAGGGGTGACAGGAGACTCCCTGGGACTCCATGTCCCCTTTGGGTCACAAACCCTCTGGGATGACAGGAATCTGCTGGAGTGTCCCCTTTGGGTCACAAACCCTGCAGAATCACAGGGGTGACAGGAAACTCCCGGGACTCCCTTTGGGACACAAACCCTCTGGTTTCCTGGGACTCCGTGTCCCCTTTGGGTCACAAACCCTCTGGAATCACAGGGATGACAGGAAACTGCTGGCACTCTGTGTCCCCTTTGGGTCACAAACCCTCTGGAATCACAGGGATGACAGGAAACTCCCGGAGTGTCCCCCTGTGGGTCACAAACCCTCTGGGATGACAGGAAACTCCAGGGACTCCCTTTGGGTCACAAACCCTCTGGTTTCCTGGGACTCTGTGTCCCCTTTGGGTCTCAAACCCTCTGGAATCACAGGGGTGACAGGAGACTCCCTGGGACTCCATGTCCCCTTTGGGTCACATACCCTCTGGGATGATAGGAAACTCCCTGGGACTCCCTTTGGGTCACAAACCCTCTGGTTTCCTGGGACTCTGTGTCCCCTTTGGGACATAAACCCTCTGGGATGACAGGGGTGACAGGAAACTCCCAGAGTGTCCCCTTTGGGTCACAAACCCTCTGGAATCACAGGGGTGACAGGAGACTCCTGGAGTGTCCCCTTTGGGTCTCAAACCCTCTGGGATGACAGGAAACTTCCCGGGATTCCGTGTCCCCTTTGGGTCACAAACCCTCTGAGATGACAGGGGTGACAGGAAACTCCTGGAGTGTCCCCTTTGGGTCACAAACCCTCTGGTTTCCTGGGACTCCGTGTCCCCTTTGGGTCACAAACCCTCTGGAATCACCGGCTCAGATTTAATTTACCCCCCCTCCCCTTTTGCACAATCTGGAGGCAGCTGATTGAAAAGGAGAATTTAAAAGATTTAGGAAGTGATAAAAACGACAGAGTTTTATTTTAAATAGGATTAAAATGCTTTCTATTGTGAGCAGGTCAGTATCTTATAATAGTTTTATTATCCATGAAGACTCAGGTTGTGCAAGAGGCACCTGAAAGGAGCTCATGAGAAAGGTGGAGAGGGACTTGGAGACGAGGCATGGAGGGACAGGACACAGGGAATGGCTTCCCACTGCCAGAGGCAGGGATGGGGGGGATATTGGGAAGGGTGGGCAGGCCCTGGCACAGGGTGGGCAGAGAAGCTGTGGCTGCCCCTGGATCCATCCCTGGGAGTGTCCAAGGGCATGCTGGATGGGGCTTGGAGCCACCTGGGCTGGTGGGAGGTGTCCCTGCCCGTGGGACTGGATGGTTGCAAGTGGAGGATCTTCAAAGCAACGCTTCCCGTTTAAAGGTGGGAATCCCGGTTGGAAGGCAGGATATCTCCCCTGGAGTTTTCTGGGACCAACAGGAGCAGTTAAGTCGGTCCTCGGGAGCCACGTGCGGGGTTGTGTCGAAGCAGGAAAATCCCTAAAGCCAAAGGAAATCCCACTGCTGCTCCTCTCCGCGCTCCTCTCCTTTCCCAGGACTTTCCCTGCCGCTGGAATTCCACCGTGTGGAGCCAACTGGGACGTCTGGAGAGCACGGGAGCTTTGGGGACCACCGGAGCTCCTCGGGTGGCCCTGAATGCCACGGGGACAGCAGCAGCTCCTGCGCCCCCGCGAGCTGCGCCGTGTCCAGCACACACTGCGCTGGGACATCGTCTCCCAACGCCCTGAATTCCCAAGGAATTACCCTGGGAAAGGAACTCTGGGCAGGCAGCAGGTTGGTTTTTAAGGAAATCCACACGTCCCTCAGCCCTTTATCACTTGCAGTCCTGTGTTTGGTTGTTTTTTGTTTTTTGTTTTTTTTTTTTTTTTTAATTTTTATTTTTTTAAAAGGGGGGTGGGAGCAAAGAATTGTAAAGAGCCAATAAAGGAAGGGAAGGGAAGGAATTTTTGGTTTTTTTTTTATCTCCAAGAGGTGCAACTCCTTGGGTTGATTTTAAATTTTGCTCCCCTGAACAGAAAGTCCATTGAGTCCCTACACAGCACATTTATAATAACTGTCTCTTTTTGTGTTAATTTATCTGTCTCTCCATCCATGCATTCATTTGGCAGGGAATTCTTGGATCACCCTTAAACTCGGCACTTATTTATATCATTTTCTGGGGCATTGGGTAAATTTCATCAGAATTTCTCAGGGGAGGTGCGGGACATTTTANATTGGGTAAATTTCATCAGAATTTCTCAGGGGAGCTGAGGGTCATTTTAGAGAAATCCTGATCCTTTTATGTCCTACAGTTATTTTTTTTTTTAATTTTTTTTTTTACGTAACTGATTCTTAAAGAGGCATTTGTGGATTTTTTGTCTTCGAGATGTGCAGCTCCTAGGGATGATTTTAAATTTTACTCCCCTGAACAGAAAGTCCATGTAATCCCTACGTTTATAATAACTGTCTCTTTTTATGCTAATTTATCTGTCTATCCATCCATGCATTCATTTGGCAGGGAATTCTTGGAACACCCTTAAACTCGGCACTTATTTATATCATTTTCTGGGGCATTGGGTGAATTTGATCAGAATTTATCAGGAGGGGCTCAAGAGTAATTTTAGAGAAATCCTGATCCTTTTATGTCCT
>VWZG01001761.1:3412-15095 GCA_013396735.1 Grallaria varia
TAAAAAAAACAACCTCCACAAAAAAAAAAAATCCCATTCTCTATCATTAAGTCTCAACACTATGCTCAAAGCTAGTTCAGGAAAGATTACAATCCAACCTTCTGACAATATCCTTCTCCCTCTTAGAACCAGGGTCACAACCAGCTAAGTGTGAAACTTGTTCTACAATAATCGCATTAGTCAAGTATTAATTTTTCTGAAATGTATTTTTCAAATAACTAAAAACAGCTGGCATGACTCCCCTTGTCAAAAGGATGTTTTTCATGTATTTAATTCCTTCATAAACTGAAAGGAGAAGAGTTGGTTTTATATTTTCCTTACTTCAATCACAAAGCAGCATGTTCCAAATCACCTGGGATCTGAACTCCCAGAGGTTTTCAGGAGGAGCTGCAACCCTCATTTTTAAAAATCATACACTAAAATAATTCTGATATGTCTTTGCAAAACTTAGAATGATATTAATAAAAATATAATTTCTTTGAGATCAATTTCTAAAAAATAAAATACCTGCTTCATAGCCAAGAAAAAGAGGCTCCTTCTGGAGTTCGTATTTTCCAATGATGATTTTTTTTTCCTCCATGCATTAGAAAGGTATGTCCACTGTTAAGAACTTAACTTTCAAGTTAAAATAAGAAGCTGTTCTTCATTCAGGACTTTGCACCTCAAAACAGAACAAAACACTTTCCTTTGCAATAAATTTAAGTATTCTTTATTGGCCCATTGCAAAAGAACAATCCATACAAATCAGACATACCTACCACCAGCATCTTGATAATTTTTAGATAGAAACTATATGAAGTCAGCAGGCAACAAGGACACAGAGTTGCACTTTTCTAATAAACATTTAGAGAAGAGTAAGTACAACTCAGAAGTCAAAGACATGTAGATGTGTTTATGGGCATGGCTTACTGGTAGACTTGGTAGTGTTACACTTACTGTAGGACTTGATCTTAAGCCTTTACCAAGTTTTCTAAACAGCTCTATGATTCTAAACTTGAGATGTAAACGGTACCTTTAAATTATATATTAATTGTCAGAATCAGACATTTCTGTCCCAGAGCACTCCTTCAAGCGCTTAATGGAGCAGTAAGTCCATAGGTTGTAAGTCTGGGGAGGGCTGTATGTGTGCATGAGAAACAGCACAAACATTCAGATGTCCTTGCTGTCCTGACTCTGAAGTACTCTCAGGTGAAGTCTATGTTTTACTTCCTTGCAGGAGTTTCCATATGTTCTGGTGAAAAGCACCATATCCAGACTCAAATTTCAGTAGGAACTTACACACATGTTCACGTTTGCTTTGAATGTTCTCACAATCTCCAACTTTACGCAAGACATTTGGATTCTCATAAGGACTTCGAAATCATTCTGCAAAAATGCTCAAAACAAATCATTGCATTTTGCAGGGAACCTGAATACTTTATCTGCAGAAAAAAAACCCAGGTAAGTTTATAATACAAACTAAGGACTCCGCGTAAATCAGCTGTTATAAGGGAAGGTCCCATATGCCCTTCTAGGTGAGGAACACTGGAGGATCACAAAACTTACATCTGTGGCTTACCTCTATTATCAGCCTCCTAGAAACCAAAATTCCTCTGTCTGACCCTCTAAATAAATAAATACATCACACTTCCAGAGGTGAATCTGGAAGAAACCTATAAATATGGGTTATTACATATACTTAAATTGTCTGTTTATTTAAAAAAAATAATCCTCTTTATAGCTATAAATTTCATTGAAGTGCACTCATACAATCTCTCAGAACAGGAGGAAGTTAAAAATAGTCCAGCTTACAATAATTTCTGTAACAGCCACATCTCACTAAAACTGATCCAGAACACTAGAATTTCTGATTTGTTTCATTATCCAGAACTGACAAGTGTCTTAATTTAGAAGCAGAATTTGTTTTAGAGTATTAACAGAAAATGGTATCTGACCACAACCAAAACAAGGCTTTCATTTCTTTTGGGAAGTACAGTCAAAACACGCATTTGCAGGAAGAGATAATGATTCTTGTTTCATTTCTTTGCTTTATCTGCAAGATAAGTGACCTTGCAGGTTACAAGAAACAGATCTACACTACCGTACGATGTATGATCAATATGAACCATAATCTTTAACCTAAGAGGCTGAACAGTGTTACAGCTTTAGTATTTCAAATTATTTTTGATAATTTTAGAAAGGGATGAATCTTTTTTCCTTTGCTTAGTCTCAGAAGCAGTGCTTTTATTTCCCTACCCATATCTGGAACTGTATCAGTGCTGTCATAATGAGCTGAATTTCTGCTTAATTACAGGAAAAAAGTTATCTTCTATACTTTATCAGTTACTTTAAACATTTTACCTGTACCTCCGTTATGCACACCAGCAATTACAGGTATTTTAGGATAACCACATAATAGTTTCTACAAGGGGGTAATGATTTTCAAAACACTGTTGTGGGCCACTCTCCAATCAGAGACTTGTTTTGACAAAGTCAAGTAACAAGCCCAAGAAATACAGTTTCTAAGCGGTAGAAGACAACTCTTCAGATTCTTTGACATATGTCTACACTGATTAGTCAGAAGCAAAACATAAGCATTGAAAAGGTTCTTTAGTTTTCAGCTTAAGTAGTCACATCACCTGAGCATGCAATTACCATTCTATGCAGCTTGACTCTGTCAGGGGTACACTCTACCCAGAAGTGCAAAATCTCCAGTCCACCCTGCAATCATTTCCCTGAAGTTAATGCAGAAAACACAAAGAGGTAACAGATATTTCTTTGCACTTTTACTGGGAAGGCTTTTTACTTGTTTCTGACAATCAGCAAGAAATCTGCAGCATACTGTCACCTTCAGCTAAGGAACAAATCTGATTATTACAGGTTCTATTGTACTCATAACCTGTAACTCTTTATAAACTACCCATCACTATAGTAAAAGCAGCAAACTGGAGATCAATTTGGCACATTGTTGCTGCATTCTATTTAATAATCCTGGTGACGGCAGTTTGTTTGAAATGTCAGTGAGACTTAAAGCTCTCTAGTTTCTAAATGTTCATGAGCCTCCAACATTGTAGAAGGTACCTGAAAAAGAAGAATAAATGTAATTCAGCCAGGACTGACAACACCACTACACCTATTCAGAAGTTCTGAAAGCTCACACTACAGAGATGAATTTGAAATACCACTCATTTAATCAAAGCAGTAAAACAATTCCAATGCCTTTAAGTGACTTCTTTCCAGAAAACTGAGATCTCTGAAGACTTAATTGTAGATGTTAGATGTTTTGCTTGCATGGTAGAATACTATTATAACATGGCCGGAAATTCAAATTTGTTCCAAAATCTGCAGAAAACTGGACTATCATTTCACAGCTAACAGCTAAATGAGTGAGAATTATTGCCACATCACTGATAACTTTGTGGACGAAAAGTAACTAATTGTTTTACTTGCAAGTATTTTATTTGAGAGAGCATAACAGACAACTGGGAAATAATATACTGGAAGTTCTGTTTCTTTGAAATTCCTGCAAGAATTGATCAAAGTCAATTATTTCAAGTCAGGGCTATCTTGTATTTCATTGCTATTTTTCTTCTGGGTGGTAAGAGATGTACAAATCCAGTTTGGTGAGTTCACATGTTTCAAAACCACCTCCAGTTCATTTTAAAGGTACAGTACAGTTAAAAATCTCAAGTTTCCATCACATGAAGTGTTAAGAGAGGAATTCTTGAATGTGTATTTATTACAACTACATTGGTGCATACAAAATCTTTTAAAGCCTTGTCAGTCAAATGGTTCATTGAACTCCTGAGAAATTTTAGTGAGGATGTGGCAGGTGAAGAATAATTCCGATTATGAATGCTGACAGTTATTTACTCCTTATATGACAGAAGGTGACAGCAGATGTCTGAAACAACTTTTCAACTCTCTTATAGAAGCCTGCTTCTTGCTAGCTGCAGCTAGTCATGGGCTGCTTGTAAATCTGATTAATACCAGATTCAAATAAGTAGTAGTTACTGAATCCTCCAATTAAAGGGACACAGTGATCTGCCTTTGATTTCGTGACTTTATTTCTGCATATAGACTATTTAGACAGGAAGCAGGACTGGATCGGGAAGAACCTGGAAATTAATGAAATCCCAAAAACAGGACACACAGCAATATAAGCCTAGGCATTGACCAAGTATCTTGGCCAGTGACCCTCTAAGCTTGCAAACAACAGGGATGAAGCTACATGGCACAAAACCAACACTTTCTTGCCCATCTTCCCCAGATAAGCAGCAATCTTCCCCATGGGAAGTTAAGGTAGAATGGATATAACTCTGCAAAACTGGGTGTTACAAACAAATCTGTACATGATAGAAAGGGGTAATTATCACTGGTTAAAGCTGAAGATGAAAAATGAACAAAACCCACAAATAAAGGAGATCATCTGAGTAGCTAACTTTATTTAAATTAGCTCATGTAAGTTTTCCAGCAGGGCATCCACAAGTAAGAGTATTCCAACTTCCTGCTACCCTCTGGATGCCATTTTCAGACAGCCAAATCAGGTTCCACCTTTTGTTTGAGTTCCTTGAGCCTCTTAAATAATTCCTTGCAAATTTCCCCAACGGTCATGTTTAAATAGTATTTAGCTAATTCTAGTCAAAGGGAGCTCAAACCACCTAGTCAAATTCCAATACCTACTGTCACTGTTCGAATACATTTGTGTTCTTTCAAATGTCTCATTGGCAGCAAGTGGACTGATTGCTTTTAGTTGAACAGACCTGGCTGCATATTTGTAGCTCATGACCAACTTGCAATATCAGACATTCTTCCAGTTTGCCACAAACATTTATGTTATTGGAGCAGTTGGCACAGAAGGCTTTTTAAGAGACCTCAGTTTTGTTTGCTCCTGTCAGAGTCCAAACATCAGTTCCCCGTGTTCATGCATTGACTAAGCAACTCACCTAAGACTTCTTCAAATTCCGAAGCTAAATTAAAATTCAGAAGTTCCTGAGAGCCTGCTGTTCTGAAATACTGCAGGAAGAGGCAGACTGTTCTTGAAACAACTTCAGTCTTTGCAAACATGAAGCAGGACATAATTCTTCCCCATTTTAATAGCTATTTAACAATTATTCTTATAAAAGACTACCTAAATCACATTTCCATGGGCTTGCATAGACTCTAATAGCTCAGTAACTATATAGCTAAAATAGGATTACTTTACAAAGACAAAATGAATGACAAAAATATTTATGAACTGTGTTTATATAAACATATTGGTTTGTAAACAAGTTGACAACATTTACATTAAATATTAAGAGAAAACTTCAAACTAGACAATCTGCATTAAAGAGAAAAATATGTTAAAAATTAATTACATCTTAATTATTCCATTAGTTATGACTAAATCAGGCACCTGGCAGTTTCAGAGCTGAACTGTACTAAAACACTGTAACAGTGCTGAATACTGTAATTTACACTAATGATTCCCTCTAGAGCAAAAGCCACCTCATATTTACCTGAGGATTCCCATGGTAACTCAGTGGGGATAACAGTATGAAAATTACTCATTTGTCATGGACCGTGAACTCACCACCTTAGTGAATATTTTTGGCATACTTTAAAAGACAGTCTCCTATTAGCTATAGTTTCATATGGATATCCCAGAAACACCAGCAAAACTAATGCAAAAGTCAAAGCCTTCTGTAAGTATGAATACCATCCAAATCATTCCAGCAGTATTTGCACTGTTTTGCAGGACTTTAGTGAGTTTTATTTATGAATAAAAAAGTCCTACGTTAGGCATGAAAGTATTTCAGAAAACTTAAGTTAACAGAAAAGCATAATGAATTACTTACAACAGTTCATCAAGTTATACATAAGAAATTTACATACATGTTTAATCATAAAACAATATTTTCTATATATTATTCAAACTCAGCTTCAGTATTTGTTCTCATTTAACAGTGATACTCAAAGTGATACTCAGGTTTTTTTACCCCGTAAGTGAGTACACTTATTTATTTTTACAGGTGCAAGGATGCTTATTTGGATACAAGTTCCACATGGGTATGACTTTCAACATAACTTTAAATTACACTCCTTTCATCTTGAAGACAAAAGGGTATCAATGGTAATAAAGAGACAGTTCATCGTCACTCAAGTCTGAATCGTCGTCGTCCACTTCACCTTCAATGACTGATTTCTTGCCTTTGCAGCATGAAACAATTAATCCAATTAAAAAGACCTGCAAATTTAAAGGAAGTAGTAAAAGTTACTGTTATTCAATTAAGGGGCATATAAGGGCGACATACACAAAACAAAATGGCAGGGTGATGATGCAAATGATGCAATGACAACTATCGTAAATCATCCAACTTGATTCAGTGAGCTCCAAAATCAAAGTACTTACTGCAATGAATGCCCAGTTCCCAAAGTAATAGGCAGCACTGAAGAACCAAAACTTATGAAGAAAGAGGTACGTCCGAGTGACAATACACTGATCTAAAGTGAAAAGAAATAGTACTGATTAACATAGAACAAAAAAAAAAAAAAGTCAGCTAACCCAAATATTATAGGATAGTTATTTTGCAGCTTTGGAGAGTACTCAGGTCTGCAGAACAATTACAATCCATTAAATCTAATTTACTCTCCTCAATCAAGAAGGTATACAAGAGGGACATTTGTTGTTATGTGTAAGTAACTTGTAACACTAATTTAAGTTACACAGGTAACACCATTACTACAATAAAATTTCTCCTGCAGATGTGTCAATTAACTAGAATTTTTCAGAACAGAACTTGCTTCCTGTTTCAGAGAAACCACAGCCAGAAAGAGATACAAAGCAGACTCTGAACTAAAACATAAATTTCAGAACTCTGAAAAATAGATGTCTCTACCAGGATTGCATAAGCTTTGTAAATCAACATGTGCTTATATAGTTATACAGTTCACCTTTTAGCAGCCATCTAAGTAAGAAATGCAGGTAAAGTGACAATGCTTCAGAATTGCAGATAGTATTATCAATACTATCTGCAGCTCTCCAGCTGGTTACTTGAATTAAAAACAGCTAAAAGACTTTCAGATGTCTCTTCACAGTAATTGGATTAAATAAATGACAGTAAATATTTTAGAACAGTTTGACCTTGAGAAAACATTTCTATGCAATGTGTCACAAGAGCAGCTAACTGAATTTTACCTATTATTTCTGAACTAATATATTACTAAACAGGCTGACATAACATGACATTTTTAATCAACTTATTCCTCCATACAACCCAATTCAGAATAAGGTATAATGAATAACCTGAATTACGATAACTACTTGTTATCCAGAATTATCAATGTGGATATTACTGACATATCTTGATAATGTGGAACAGAAATACACATGGAAAGCTATCAAGCCTCCAACAGATTAACTGCCACCACTCAGAAAGCACAACATATAATGTAGTGCTGACCAAGGCAGAAAGCCAGGATTCAAGACAAAATTTTTAAACAAAGAATGACAAGGACTAAATAGTCATTACAACCTGGAGAATCAACTGTTTTTTGCTTTGAGCCCACAGATGACTCAGTTAATCTACTATACAATGAAACAGATTATATCCTCTATAAATCCATAGATCAAATTGGGATAAAGGGAGAGCAGAGACCAAACACACTAGATGTCCAGATTTAGGAGACCTGTTTGTCAAGCCCCTTGAAAAAGTCCTCAAAGTTTAACAGAGACAGGAGCCCAGCACTTGGAACAGAGACACCATGCAACAGTGCAGGCTGGATGTCAAACAAATAACTTCACAGGCAGGGACCTATCCCAGTCAAACTGATCATACAGCTGTGCCCATCTGCAACTCAAAAATGTAACTGAATATCAGGCTTCAAAGAAACCTCTGAGACTAACACATCCCTGGAACTGATCACTTCCTCTGACTCTGACAAACTGCCTCTGTAACAGTGCCATTTCTTGCTGCCGGGTATAAGAGCAGCATGGACACATTGGAGCAAATCTAGCAGAGGACCACAGTAACAACTTGGGCACACAGCATACAATGAAGATGTGTTTGCTCCGCTTGAAGTAAAGGTGTTTGCAGGTGTGCCTCACTGCTACTTCTGCTATCTAGTGGGAGCATACAAAGTGAGATTCTTCCTAGACCTTAGTAACAACGGGATAACAGATGACAGAGTTCCAACAAGAAATATCCCTACTAAATAACAGGAGAAGCTTCACCATCACCATAGGTAAAGATTGAAGCAGGTTGTCTGCAGAGACATTCACAGCTGGATGGATCTGAGCAACTTCATCTCCTTGACCCTGCAAGGGGGTTGGACCAGACTGTCTCAAGGTGCTGTGTGAGCTCAAAATCATTACACAAAGGCAGATGTAGAAATAACACAGTTCTAACTAACAATGGCATTTTGGATGGAAAATCCAAAGTGAGAATGTCATCCACAGACAGATGAAGCTTATATCCCCAACTTCAAGTGGAAACTAGTTTTGCTTAAAATATACTAAAAACTACTGCCAAAGGAAAAACCTGTGCTAGAACATATAAGCACTGTATATTCCAAATCCTAAAAGTATTGAAGACATGCTTCAGGTATTCAAGAATACTTATTTCATGCAGCCTTTGCTGCCAATTATTCAAAAGCTGTGTTGTGAAAAGCAGCTGTTGCTTGCAGTTTCTGGGTATGGCTTTGGTCACAGACTAAATCGTTGAGATGGACCAGACTATGCAAGCTTCAGCAGTCTTCAGACACTAGCAGGTATACAAAAAGTTTTGTAATTGCAAGTTTCCCCTTTAGTCTTGTATCTATCATCTCACAACCTAACAACTTTATCAGTATTTCATAGTGTTAAGGTCACTCAAGGACTGCCAGTGTCCACAGAAGTTTATGATAATGATAGCACTTCATGCATTGTTTTCTCTGGAAACAAATTTGTGGAATGGCAGCAACAGCTGCCCCACCCACAAATACAGTATTTCTTTCTTTTCTTGCTAGCTAAACAGAGAAAAATTACTATGTTCTTTACCTCTTACTCAGCAGTTTCTACAAAAGCACATCCCCACTTATTCCATGTTCTTCCCTTCTGTGAGATACATACATACAAACACAAAATCAATAGTAGCCTCATTCAGCTGTTGAGCCTGCCTTTGCAGTCCAGAATTCTGCTCCTCTGCTGCTGCTACTTCTCTAATTTTACAAGCTGAAATTAATCTCCCATACAAAGCTTTTACAATTTTTGGGTTGTGGCATCCCATACCTGTTATCTTTCCCTTAGCTAATTTCTGTCAGAAACTGCTTAAAACTTGAATTCATTACTCTTTCAGCTTTCACAATATCATGAGTATTAAAGAGTTTCATCACCACTTGATTAATGGTTAACTTTGCAACAGATTTACAGCTTTGATCTCTTCTCAGATTGAAAAGTATACTGGAAGACATACTACTCACATATAGCAAGGACCTGAAAATATCTCCCAACTGGCTGTACGTACCTACAATAGCTGCCCACTTAAAGAGATGTGAGGCACTAAGCTTCTAACATTTCAAGCTGACAGCACTTTGAAGCACTACACTGCACTACAGAAGCAGGAGTATCAAATCACTCAGATTTTAAACAACAGTCTGCAGCTATCTACAGTCTTTTAATATCTGTGTCTAACATACATGCACAAAAAGCTGCCTGTTGTTTTATCCCAGTTGTCTGGCTTTGGTGTGGCTTTCTTTGCTTAGCTGGAAGTGGTAGTGAGATGGCACCTAAAATAGACCTGTAGAGACCAAAAGTCTAGCTGGATAAAGTTAGTCCAAAAAGCTACCTTATTTAACAAAAGCTGCTCAGTAGGTTTGGAATCTAATCCTGACAGAGGAAAAGATTGAGCAGACAAAGATGAGCGAGGAACTTGAAAGCCAATGACTAATGAGGAGCCTGGAAAAGCTGTTTGGGACAAGCTATCATTTAGAAGGCAAACCCTGCTTTTTTTCAGTGCTTCAAGCTGCAGATAAGTTGTGCATGATACTTCACATGCTCTATTTGCAAATCAAGCAAACCTGAAATAAAACTACACAGCCAGAAAAGTGATGTAATCAATGTAAATAAGTCTGGTTTTACAACAAATAGTCAGATCTGATTTTGCAATAAGAGTTACAAGTCTGGATAACCAATAGCTATTTGCACTTTACACCACATGAACAATTGCAGCAGCAACACAACTTCTTAATGATAATTACACATTATGAAGTTTACATTAAATCAGTGCTAGCAGAGCTTTATAGTGTTAGGAGGCTTCCAGTAAGATTCTGTGCTGAACAATGAAAAAAGTCATCGAAGTGTCTGAATGCTAAATAATGTCCTACTGAATGATCTGAGTCACATATCACTATTTTTTCCAACAGTCAACTTTAAATGAAGTGACTTGTATGAATAGGATTTGCATTCATGTATGAATGCAAGATTCCATTGTAGAGTTCTGGATCTTCGAAGCAACAAGCACAAACTTGACCTAAGCATAGCAAGGATTTTCACTATTTCCCTCTACATACTCCAAGAGCCTTTCAGTCTTCTGGCCATTTTAAATTTTGAGTTCATTTTTGCACAGTTAGGCATTATAATGCAAAATTGCACCCAGCTATAAGGTTTCTATTTCAGGTTCTTTACAGAGAATCTGTGAGGGCACCAAGATTTGCATGTATTAACAGAGTAGGTGAAAACCATTTAATGAGATTTGAAGAGCTAAATCTGTTAATCTCATTTTTCATAAGTTTAAAGGATAACTTGAATTTAATGTTTATTAAATACCTCCAAGTGAAGAAAATACTAATTCTACGAGGCCATGCATATAGTGAAAAGGTACAGCATTAGTCAACAACTAAGATCTGAAGCCATGTTAATTCCAAAGAGATAATACCCACTTTCTACAGAGAAGCAATAAGCCATTGAATCAGCATACTGAGGAAAAGCGTCTTCTCAGTGTTTTTGTTGAAACTAGACACCTTTTGAAACATTATGTACAATTTAGGTTTATTACAAACACTAGGGAGAGGTGTTTAAACACAAGCCATAATTTCTACTCTTACCTTTAAATTGCTAACTTTACATTTGAACTTCTGCAAGATGCATTTTCTGAGTCTCCCTTAAGTAACTAAAGGCAAACTACTCTTTGTTTAAAGACCTAGCTAGTGATAAACATCAAAGGCAATACCCTAGGGAAGGACATAGATACAAAATTCCAATCAGCAAGCAGTGGACAGCACAGCCTACAATTTCCATTCTAATCATAGGATCAACTGGGTTGGAAGAAACCTCTGAGATCAAGTCCAACCCCTAATCAAAACCTTTTCCATTAGCTACCTACAACATTGTAGAGTATCAGCTTGGTACAAGCTCAAACTAGTTCAGACTTCTTGCAACTGTATTATACCACCTGACCTTCAAAGTTAACCTCATTTTTGTCATGTCCTTTCTACTTGTCTCATTTTCTAAGTAATCAGCTGAAGACAGTAAGCTATGTATCCTGTGGAGGATCCCTTGTTTTCCCCACCCTGAGATCATGCTGGATGGAAAAGAACTTGGAATATGCAAAGAAAGAAGATACTTCAAGAGAATTATATTGATCTCTTACAGAGTACCTCCTTCTGTCTGCAGACAGAACTATCTACAGGCAGCTGCCACTCAAAGCACCATTTAACACAGTAGAGCAACTTGCAATGCTGGACT
>VWZG01001761.1:15122-30139 GCA_013396735.1 Grallaria varia
AAGTAGAGCAACTTGCAATGCTGGAATACCTTGCTTATCCTATGGAGCCAGTTATGACTCTGATTAAAGAGTCAAACCCAATGTCAAGTTCTTTTAAGTAGGTTGGATGTGAACTAGTGATTTTTTTTCATTAATGATGCTCTGAAAACAAAAGCTTTCTTCCCAACTTCTGCCTACTTCAGACACAATTTAGGATACATCTGACTGCAATCCAATCAGGCTTCTCTCATAGCTCAGATAGGATTTGCCCAATCCAATGTCATTCATCCAGCCCAGCTGCAGGACATGTCTTAAGCAGTGAAAAGGACCATTTCCATGAACTGATCCTGTCTAATTCTATTGAACAAGCCATATTTCAAGACAGACGGGAAACATCTGTATGTAGCTTCACCAGCTACAGTTACAGATCACTGTTTAATTTTTCTGCATGGCTGTTCTTGAGCATGTTATGTAGTGAATTTATCAGCTGCCTGTATCAAGATAAAAAGATTATTTGATTACAACAGCAAAAGTAGCTTCTAACATTTCATTGAAAATGTTTCCAATACATGCAGCAGTTAATGTTTCTCAGTGATTAAAAGATGAGGTGGAATTGCCAGTTAGAGGGGCCAAACATGATGCCTTCTTTTGTTAAGAGAACAGTCTATTAAAAAAGGTGGTTCTGCGGACAAAGTGTTGGTCGGTTTCTTACTCAAAGTGTTTATTACTTGCTTTTAAGAATGGATGCATACCCCTCAATCCTTTGCAAGGAACTTCAAATCTTACTCCAAAGTACTGATAATATCAGAGCATTTACTTGGCTGTTGGGCTTAGATCCAACCATCAATAGACGCAGAATGTTGATCCAAGAAGAAAAGGTGTAATTACTTTACTGCCAAGCTCCATTTAACATTTCAGACTATTTAGAAAATGCAGCCTCTTCTCTCTAGTTATGATCACTTGGAGGGAGAAGAGGGGTAGTTCACATCTGTCCACAGTTGTGGGGTGCAGAAAAAAGTTGCAGGAATTGATTATCTACAACTGTGTGTCATGAACAATGCCCTACAAAAATGCCCTACACTCTTAGCTATTCATACTGTTTACAGCAGCCAAACAGGGCTTTCTGTGGTCAGACATGCACCATCGTGTCTAATTACATTGAGTTGTTATGGTTATAGAGCATTTCAATACCATGAGGTATAAGTTATTCAGGGTAAATTACTATGAAGGCCATTTACTAAAGTAAAAGCGAACTGGACAAAGTCCTCACTAAAATCCTCATGTAGGTTTTATGTGAAGCATTTTGTAATTTTGCAAATTCACTTAAAAACAACAATTTTCAAATGGTAATCTATGGTCATACAACTCTTCATACAAAATTACTAATACTGAAGGTTCTGAGCAACTTCTGCTTTCCCTTTGCGTATCTCCTGACTTCTCTAAAGGAGAAACAAAGAATATTCTCCTGTTTTGGCATTTGTCTTTGGAGTCCTTTCCATCTTGAGTAACATCTACATCTAGTCTTTTTTCTGGCTAAAATAAAGCCTGAGGCACTGAACTTTTTGACTTCCAGCTAACAGAGTGCATTAGAAGAAGGCACAGATGTAGTTAACACAGTAAGACCCTCTCAGTTCAAAGCCTTAGAAATTGAGATGATTTTTTTTTTCTTCCCACTTGACACATATTTCCAAGTCAGTGCACTTCTATTAAAAAGGCCCAGCAGGTAGACCCTACCCAGCATTTAGCAGGCAAGGTTCAATCCCCTAGCGAAGGAAATTAAAGAATCCAAGGGGGATTCATAGCATGTTATGCATTTAAAGTACATGACACTTAAAAAAAAAATAACATGAGGATTTTTGTGTTGTTTGTGTTTTGGGTTTTTTCCTGGAAAGAGGCAGATAGTGCTTATCAGATTTCATAACTAAGGTTGGGAANTATTTTGAGTTGTAATATGCACCCTGCCCTACTAGTTTTTGGCTTCTGTTCTGTTTTCATGCAGTTAAACTATTATGGCCTTTTGGCATTGAGTATAAAAGAGATTCACCTCCTGCATACCAGGAGTAAAGATGAGCTTTGCTGCATGAAAGCAGACAACAGATATGGAATTTGTGGTGTTCTAGCATTCGAACTGTAAATACTTGAGTGTCCTTTTACAAGATAGCATTTGAACTGCCTAGGAAGTATAATTGTCCTTTTGCTCAAGCCAAACACTGGTTTAAAACACATCTATAGGAAACACTGTCCATTAAAGCCTGAAGTTTTAACAGTATCAAAATTTGAGATTATTAGCTGTTACAAGATGATCTGATCAGGGCTCTTCTACCACCTCAAAAAAAAAATATGTACTTAGTAACAGCAAGTAGAGATCATAACTACAACACCTGAGTTTCAATAAGACAGCAGACTGCTAAGAGCTTATCTATCGGCACAGTTTGTTTTATATTTAAGGAAAAACACCTCTTAGAATTTATTCAGTTTAAATTGAACAAAATAAAGTACAGAGAAGACAAATCCATATTTGCATTTAGCTCCAGTTCACTGGTTTACATAAAACCCTAGTACCAGAGAAGACAATTCAAACTGCAAGTGGTTGGCCAAACTTTATCTTAGCTATTTGCATCTATTCTTGCCCATGTCCAATATCCTTAAAAACAAGGAAAATTTTATTAAGAAGTCTAGTTTCTGCCTCTGAAATAAATTTCACTTGTCAAGTTACTGTCTGATCACAGAAAAGAGTAGCATTTAAACCAGTAATTTTCATTAGTTTTGTTACCACATATTACAAGTAGCAGGTATTCCAAGACAAGCATTACATTTTCACTGTCCAAAACTGACTGGATCAAATAGTGAATAAAGTGTCTTCACGAATGTAACATGTTTTTTTTTTAAGTATTACAAAATAAACTTTTCTTTCATTTATGAAACACTGGAATGGCCTGACTACCATCTGCAGTTCATACAACTCCACTACAGCCTTTTCATCACATTGACATTCACATTTAAAAAATATCCACCCATCTTCTACTTACACTAGGTTAGCACGGGACAGTATATCAACACCTTCTCAACCTCTTTTCTATTAAGAAGGAGGAACATGACTCAAAGATCCTGACTGCAACAGCATACGAATGATGACAAACCAAAGCAGTCATTTACACAGGCCAACTCTTGTTCAGCACATCAGAAGATGAGTTTTAAGCATCAGCTATATTGCTTCCATTGATCAAAGTAAACTAGGAAAGAAAATCGTGCAAGTATTAGAAGTACTCAAAAAATCAAGTACAGGTGGAATTTAGTAAGTTTATAGGAACTGGGGTTGGACTGAAATAATTAAGCAACAAAGTCTGAGGAAATCAGACTATTTTAGTTTCTGTCACAAAAATCAAGACTAATGAGCTTATCAATGCCATTGAGTATGTTTTTCCAACTAATACTATCCAAGTCAAGAAGCTGTTAACAAAAAACAAGTATCTGTACAGCTTGGTCAAAGTCATCTCATTTTGAAAGAAAACAGATTTTACTCTTCTAAATTCTGCCAAAAATAGAGGAGTATCTATTTTTAATAACAAAGATACAGCAACTTCAATGTGAATTGAACAGCTATATTTGTCAAAATATCAAAACACTTAAACTGCATTGAGTCTAAAAATAGCAATCAAAAAATGGATGTATGACTTAAGTACATGGGAAGGCAGGAGACAAATCCATGCCCCTTGGGAAATGCGATGAACCACCAGGAACAGGACTAACATACTAAATTTGAAGATAGCATAAATACAAGGGAACCACCTTGCTAAAGAGAGACCATGGCCTAAGAAACAACAAAGAACTAATGGTCCAGTTATCTCCACTAGTACAAAAGCAGTTTAAGTATTATTATCTTATCCAATAACACAAGTAGGAAAAAACCTGAGGATTATCTGGAAGCAGTCAAAAGCCAGGAGTTACAGAATACTGATAATAAGAGGAGAATACAGGACAACTGTTACACACCAGATCAGTTCCTAGGGGATCAGAAACACCTTTTGAAGGGAGGCGGGTGTGGGTGTGTGTGTGTGTGGAGGGAGAAGGGATGGGTTGAATCTCATGGATGTGGGCTGGCATCGTATCCCTCCTGGCAGGGCCCAGGGAAGCCCTGGAGCAGCTGCCAGACACAAACAGCCCAGGAAAACTATAACACCCCATAGCTCCTGGAGCCCCTGACCCAATTCAGACTGGCAGGGTCAGTGACAAAACTGCCACTCACCCTGGCCTGGGACACCGGGGTGGCCAGTGGGTCAGAGTGCCCTGAGGGTTCAGCCATAGAGACCAGAACAGATAAAACAAGAGGTTTTGGGGTGCCACATGTCACAGCCCTGCCACCTGGACATGTGAGAAGCCAGTCTGCCACAGAGTTTCAGGGGCAGCTATCTCTCCCTCCTTCTCTCTTCACGCTCCCTCCGTTTCTTTTTCTTTACTCCCTTTCTTGATGCTTTGGGTGGCTTGGAGCTGGAGGGATTGGATTTGACTTAAGTGTGGTTGAATATTGCCTTGGGTGTTGTGTATTAGTACGTGCTGAGTTGGTATTGTGGTGGAACATTTTGTTTAGCTTTTGTGTCGCCCTTTTTAAACCTTTGCCAAATTCCCTTGTTTTCTCCCCTAAATAAACTCACTCATTGGAAACAAGTCCATGGCTTATTTTAGACATTTTCATAATGTATTAAAGAACTCTATATATGTAAATATCAAAGTAACATTCTTCGCATAGCCTGTGACCCCACAGCTTCAGGGCTGGAGTGTTACAACAGCTACTTACCTTTTCTATCAATTAACAAACACTATCAAGCATTTTATAAGTATATAAATGAACACATAATACAACTTGCAAACAGAGAAACTGAAAGTTTGCCAGAGAAAGAACAACTGAAAGGTTGGGTCTGAAAAAATCTGGATAATTCTAAAGGCCATAAATCTTTTGCTGCAATCAATTTTATTTTAAATAAGGGACCGAAACAATCAATATAATTGATTGTGACCTTAAAGAGCAGTATCAGAATGGCCTGTGCAATTCAAACTGTTTCTAACTGTGAAAAAAAACTATTTATATGCAGAGGGAAAGGAAGGTGCAAGGTAACATTGCAAAAAACAAATCCAGTACAATGTCAATTGTTTTTTTTAAATGAAATCAGGCTAAAACTCATTCACAACTTTACTCAAGTTTCACCAACAAATAAACACCAAATAAAATGTTACTAGTCTCTCTAACAAAAAACCAAAAAAAAAAAACAACAACATTAAGGCCTGCATGGGTGGAAAGTCAAGGAACACTCCAGAATTATCTATCTGCTTGCTAGTCACTACTCACAGCTCCAGAATACCCACAATATATCTTCTGCCCAATAACTGGTCAAAAAGCAGTGGTTAATAACACAGATGAGCAAGAGTTATACTTGAAATTACAAGGAACAATAAATTAAGAGGATTATAGGAAAATTGTTTAAGAGGTCTAGCTCCACTGATATTGTTGCTCATGGAAAAGCAACATAAAATAAAAAAAAAAATTTCATACTTCTCTTATCTGTAAAGTTCCACTGAGAATTTCAAGTTCCACTAACTTCAGATTTTAGTTCTCCTGAGCACAATAAGAAATTTAATAGAATACTTGTCTGCACATTTCTATGACAAACATATACACTGAAGTGACATTTCCTATGCTAAGCTATTCACCAGCTGGGATTTTTTTAAGATCTTGTACATACACATTAAAGTAAATGAGATATTTTAAAGTTAACTGGAATGCTTTGTTAGCCAAGGTTTCTACTAAAAATAGTAATTTCTTCAAATGAATCAAGTAAGTTTTAAGCAAGCTGTTTTTTGGTCTGAGCTACACATCAAAGCTTCATATTAGACTAAAGCAAATGAAAGCTATGAAGAGAGATTGAGTTGCTTATTACAACTGACCATGCACCTATCACATTGGAAATACAAGAAATAAATGTACCTAACTTACCTTCAGGTGCATCTGCATCACAGTCTTTAGATACAAATGTCACATTCCTTGGCTGGCCATCAGTTGTCTGATTACTCTGCATTATAAATACGGAAAGTTAGGCCACCAGCAATGCTCTTCCAATGATAGTCCCCAAACCAAATACATGCCGAAGTAAATTATTAATTTTATAGAAACTGCTTTGACAAAGCTCTTACAATTCAAAAGGATTGTTTTTTTTAACAGTATAAGCAGAGTAAGCTACAAGTGGTAAAAAATGAACATTTTTAAGTATGCTTCCATTTTAAAAAATTATAGCTTGTGTTCTTTTTGAAGACTTATGAAAAACAAACTTCATCTCTGAAATTAAACCTTTTAACTGCCCATAAAACGAGTATGAAATTCAACTTCGGTGAAAAAGATACTATGGAAATGTTCAGCTTCCGTAACAAGAACGTATACAATTTACTTCTGCTCTAAAGGTCAGATGGTAATATTCAACATACTTAAACAGCCAGAGTAGAAAAAGACAAATTATGCTGAAGCAAAAAATTCAGAACCCAAATGTACCTGCTTAAGTGTCCAAAGCCTTTGGAAAACTGACCCTTTCAGAGACTACATGAACTCTTGACATACCATATATTTGAACAATGTGAATAATTTTCACAGAGTCCAATGCAAATCCTTTGCACTACATTGATTTCTTCATATATTAATGTAACAGTAAGGGTGTCATACCTACTTTCACCCTTATAATTTCCCAAACAGAAAGCCCTCTAAAGAAATCAGTAACGGTCAACACATTTTCTTCAGACCAAAGAAAATATTCCTTAAAACATACCAGCAATCAGTACAAGCTGGTATATACAACTGTTTCTCTGACAACTTGAATGGAAAAGTTTATCAGTATTAAGCAAATATAGCCTTTCACTGTGAACATTCAAGAGAAACACCCAAGTGAATATGCTTTAGGATAACAGTTATATGTCCAATTAATTCTGATTCATGCAAAGACAGAGGTGTGGAAACCACTACTACCTTAAAAAATATGGATCCAAAGGGAGTATGATTAGTCACGGGAATCAGGAGCTTAAGTGGAACCAATAGTAGGAAGACAATGTGTAGATAGAAACAATAGGATAAGAACAGAGGACATGAAATTTCAGTTATTCAGTGGACATTTAGGAGTGGCCTATCTCCAGGATGTCTTCCAGCTGGCTGTCACCATTACAGCTCACACTGCTCAGAAAGTGTTTCTTTCAAAGAACAGCACAGTACCTTGTACAATTACATGGGGCATACAGAAATGAAAGATCAATCACAACCTAGCCATTTCAAAATATTGTCTTCCTTATCTTTTTTCACTTCAATGTTTTAATAGTAGGTTTTTCCAAATATGACAATAACTAGACCTATGGGCTTTCTCCAGTAACATCTATGCTTTTTTTTCCCAGATTTTATATCACTGTTGTTCCTCATGAACACTCCTGTAATTTAAGACATTTTTAGCACCAGTATTGTCAGAGTGTAACAGTAGTGCTCTGTTATCCCACCTAGTCCAAGGCTGAAATCCAGATACATCAAGGACAAGCATAAGACAAAACCAAGTACAGTAACTCAGTGTGTGTGCTTTAAGAGCTGACATTTTGGATACTTAAGAAAATAGCAAGCTATAACAAATATGGTTAGGTTACATCCTGTTACACCTACATAGTTTGGTCCTGCACATATTCAGAATTAAGAACTTAAAAACTTTGCACACTTGGCCATTTAAGGGATACTTCTGGATTCCTGTTGCTGACAGTGGAGACACTCAGGGTCCGGCAATTTAGCTCCACTCCTAGAATTATCTGTGTAAAGGCTGAGGAAGGAAAGTAACTGTTGCTACTCTGGTCCTTAACCAGGGAAAAGTATCAGTGTGGCCCATGGCAAGCACGGGCATCTTAACTCCTGTCTGGGTCAGTCAAGTCTTAAAGGTTCACTAAGTACAAATGCCAGCAAGCAGTGGTTTTTCTTTCAGACAGATGTAAAATAACCCTTGGCCTTACTGAACAGAAATAGCAATTATACTTAAGTATGGGTAAAGTCATGCTTTTGCTAGAAAGCTGAGAAGGTGGCCTGGATATGGATAGAACTCCGTGAAAGCTTATAAAGAGACTCATGGGCTGATTAGCAGATGTTACCAATTGTCTTAAAAGGTGAAACCAAGCTATCCTTGGTGCTTGAAAAGCTATGAAAGTTGACCAAATCTCTACACAGGGACTCGGTTGGTAAGGACACTATAAAAAAAGTTTCCCCCAAACAGCATAGCTAAAGACACTTCTGATTAAGTGGGATCACATGCTTTGAACACACCCATGGTCAGAAAGTTAATAAAGCTAGTAGCCCTCCTCCAGCTAATGTTAATTGCCATGGAAGAGTTCCACTTTTTCAAATGGATATATGTAGAAAGAAAAGTCACCCACACTACCAAATTAGAAGTTCTTGTCAAGAATAACAGTCTCCAAAGCCAACAGTTCAAGATTTAAACAGAATTTAACCTGTCTAATGCCTTACTACAGGTTTTGGTTGCAAATTAGTTTGACAGGGATTGGGAATTGTTGTCAAGCAAAGTAAAGGGGTAAGTGCATCTTTTACACACTGTCTTTCTGTAAGCCACCAGATTGCCATATACATGTTTATCAGCCCACCCATCCACTAAGCTGACATTCAATAATGCTTATTTATTGCTTGGTTTTTACAGTGTTGGTTATCAGTGGTGTTAAATAATGAAATTGACTGTGGCGTGTGAGCACAGTGAAAACCTAGACTGTCCAAGCGAACTGGTGGATATGGCTCTTACCAGGGCGCTTGCCAGGTATAGTTCACTTGCCCTCCTTCTGTGTATGTTCTTGGACATTCCTAAATCCATAACCACCAATTTTTAACTCTTAAGAACGTCTTCATTGCTAAGATCCACAGAAAAATCTGTTGCTCCTCTTCATTCTCAGATACCATCCCTCCTCATTTCAAAATGTAAAAACTTGACATCCAGCAGTCAGGGCAATTAGACAGAAAATGAGTCTGGCCCTCTTTGAAAGACTCTTTGAAAGGCCCTGGTCTGAAAACCTAACAAGTAGATAACCTGGTATGACAGAAGTCCAGATGTAATTTACCAGCATACTCTATGCCTCATGTTATTTTAACAATAAAACCAATTTCTACTCAAGTTGTGTTGTGCACTTTAACCACGGCTCTTTGAAATGAGACATAAGAAGGTGAAGACCCAGGGCGGCTATCTTGACCACATTCTTAATCCTTAAGTGAAAAGTCATAGCTCTGCTCAACAATTCCAGCTAATCCTTCTTTCATTGCTGACCAGGATTGTACATCAATAGCTGTAAGAATAACACAATAGCCTTCCTACTGCTGTGCTCTATTCTCTTGACCTTTTTTTGTTACCAAATATGTATGATCTTAGGGTACTACTTGTGATAAACAGGTAGCATGCAAGTGTTTGTTTAGTCTCAATTCTTCTGCATCCCTCAATATACACATTTTATTTTATTCATAAAGCAAAACAAACTGCTCGCTACAGCATATTTTATTTGTTTTTCTCTTCAGTCTTCTGTATTACCTGCCAGCTTTACCCTGAAGGATTCCTTTCTCAGGTAGTGCACTGCAAGGCTTAATGACTAGTTTGGGAGGAGCCTTAATGAAATAGTCCTTCCCACCCTTACACCCACAATGGTTCCACACTGTAACTGGAGACATACAATCATTCTATAACAAAAAAACCAAACTGCTTTTTGCAGGGACTTGAGGTCATAACTGATTCAGATATAGGTATATGGCAAACTAGGCCACATACATAGTAAGTAATCACACCAGGAGTTCTGTGTAAACTCACCAGAGAAGCAAAGTACTTTTCTAAATTTATTTTTTTGCTGCTACTACCCTAATTCTGACAAGTTGAGCCAATTTGTAGATGCCTAGGCATGTTTATTTTGTATTGGTTATCTAGTATAAAATCTAATAAAATGCATTACACTTCCTAAATACCAAATATTTAAATCCCCTACAGTGATTCTATTACTGTGCTTGGATTGCTATCAGGATGACCAATTGTCCATTACCAGACAATGCAGATATAAAGACAGCAGGACAGTACCTATTGAATCCTCCACTTCCTGCAGTGACAATTTACCACATCAACTCAACACATTTAAGTTGATCAAGTTCCTCTTCTCTAGCATGTTTAACACTATTTCAGTTGGGCCTTACAATTCTTTTGCACCAGATATTCTGTAACCGTTGTTTAAACTGCAAGAACTGATAGGGATGAATCACAGAATTTACTAAATAGCTGGAGCTGAAGGAGGTCAGTGGGTGTTCGCTATTTTGGGGCTTTATTGGTTTGTTTTTGTTTTGTTTTGTTTGTTTGTTTTTAAAGTAGTGTGCTCTCCCAGAGGTACATTCATCTAGAAAGCTAACAGAAGTATTTCAAATTCTCAAAGTAGCACACAATTGCTTCAATCTCATTTAAATATCTTCTTGTAACCAGTCTGGCTCAACTGTTTTGTCTGTGAAACTTAAACGCCAACTACCACAGCAGAAAACCTTGACTTCACTATGCCTGAAAAATCAGCCAGTTCACAACCTGGTCAGTTGTCTACATTTGCAAGACCCAATCTAATAAAATCTACCCTTGTAGGATACCAGACCTTAACAGAGAGCTGTCCATGAAACCTCAAGATTCTTACAATATGAGACTTTGAACTTCCCCCTAAATACGTAGTCTGCCTCTCGAACTAAGACAAAATACTGTTAGACACTAGATCAGTGATTATTGGGTCAGAACCACCTCCTGGGGTGCACCTGTGTATATGTACATGGTGGTGACAGGCTGGGCTGTGCCTGTACCCACAACAGGGCTGCCCAGAGCACAGGAGCTGAAGTCACCTGGCCACAGGAGGCAGCTGGCTGGGCTGGCAGTCAAGGGAGGTCTGCCTAGTAACCCTCTCACACGACACTCTCCAGAGCCCCTGGTAGGGGGGGCTAAGTCTCCTCACTTTAGCTAAGGGGACAGTGGGTCAGAGTTTCCACCAGAGAGTGGCCACAACAGCCAGAGTAGAAAAAGAGGCAGCACAAAGTTTCCACTGGGCACTGACCTGTTCTCTTTGAAGCTGCCAACATGTGACCTTCTGAGTGGGAACTTCTTTCTCTCCTCTCTCTCTTTATCCTTTCTTCTCTACATCTCCCTTCCTTTCCTCTTTTCTTCCTCTTCTGGGTAACGTAAACACTATTTTCTGTAAGTTATAAAGTACCTCACTGAAGTAGCATGGAGTTTGTGTTTGTTGGGTGTAACAAAAGCTCCTTACACTCCTATGAAAGCTTGTTAGTCCTGGTAATCTGCTGTAATGCATTTGTGAAATCGCATGCTTATCTCTGTAAAACCCTTTATGCCAAAACTCCTTTTTCTTACCAAATTAAAAGAAATCTCAGAGAAAAATGTGTAGGTTTTCTTCAGCCATGAGTTCAAGGTACCAAAGAATCTATGACTTTACAAGGGCTCATGTTAGCCAAATCTCTTGAAGCCTGAACTAAAGTGTGAACACCCAATAACAGTTGGGCCTCTGGAACCAGGGTGTAACAAATACAGTAATTCAGGTCTTCAGGTACAGAAGATGAAACACCTAAACCAAACGTGTTGAAGTACACAAGAGTACAATAACGAAAGCACAGACGAAATTTTAACTGCTTAATACTGTAGATTTGAAAGAGCAAGAACTGCAAGGAGTTTCATGAAGCTGAACAGCCCAAAAAGTGTCTGAAGTGTGATTAATCAGCACTTACTTAGCTCCATTCCAATTATTTTCTACTGCAACGACTTATCTTTATCATTCCTCAAAAATATGCACATCAAAACTATCATCTGTGCAATAACATGGATTTTGTTCTGTACACAGCCTTATACATTAAAAATAATCCTCACTGCAGTCACTCAGAAACCTAAGCATACCAGTACAAAATCTAGTAGAAGCAAGCAACTGTCTTATCAGAAAGAGTACGCCAAAAATCAGTTTCACACTGTCTGAAGATGATCCAGAAATTAAGCTGCATAATACATAGTACAATTAGTTTCTGGCTTGTGTATTACCAACAGACCTACTAGTACTTAAAAGAAGTTTAAAAGTCGCTTCAAAAAGAATTTTGGATGCAGAAAATTTGAACACAAAATAATAAAAAAAACACATCTCACCTGTACCAGGTATTTCTGGCTTCCATACATTACATATTGTGGAGCAAGACTGTAAATCATGTAACTTGTATGGAGAACTATCAACAGAAGTATCATACAGAGAAATAGGAGTGCTTGAGGCTGAGTTTTTCCTCGTCTAATTTTATAAAGCTAAAACCAGAAAACATTAATATTAGCACAATGATTTTTTTTTTTTTCTTTCTGAAGACATTTAAAAATGTCTAATTCAGATAACAGTTTTAATTCTACTGCTAGAAGTGGGAGGTTGCTAAAATGATCCTCTGGCAACTTAATTCCAGCGACTCAAAGCAGGTTTTCAGGGGTATTTACCTAAATTTCAAAGCACAGCTGTTTAAACAAATTAAGTACTAGTTGTATTACTGGCCTAAAACATTTGTACACCAGCAGTTAGTAGGAAGACAAAAATGGCGTTGCCTATCACCTATAGCAAACTGTGCCTTGGTTTGTCATAGAATGATGCGCCCTTTGGTCAAGGTGGGGTGTCATCTATAACTGCATCCCCAATCAGATTTAGAAATGGAGGAAGGAGTTATGAGAGAGCATTCACAGGCTCTGAGGAAACTTTCAATATGCCACATAGTGGCATCTTGTTCATTTAACGCTGCAGAGAGCAATACAATCCCTCATTGCTACCCTGTAGATTCCATAGTATTCTGTAATCCCCAAGGGCTCAACTTCAGTACCATATTCAGGTAAAGAAGCTGGCAGCTGAAGGGTAAATGACAGCAGACGAAAACCAACAGCTAATCTCACAACTCATTGCAAAGACTGATGGTCATTGTTCACATTTGGGGTGTCATCACACAAAAAAGGTGAATTTAAAAGGAGAGTAGGCACATAAGTAGAGAAATATCTAACCAAGTATCATAGGCATGATTGGACACAAAACTGATTTTTCAAATAGTTTTTTTTCCCAAATATATCATTTGCATAATATTTAGATATGCCATTATCACCACTGTAATGTTTTATTTCCTATTAAGTTAAACTTACTTGTCACATAGATGACAAATCAAGCACTTCTGACTGCATGCACATGTCAGATTTTGACCACAAAAGTGACTAATCCTTCCAAGTATATCAGAATCATACAGCTTTAACTTAGCAAAGTCAGAAGCCAAAGTGACACTGATTAAACACTTGAAAAAGAATCTGACTGTACTGCTCATTGTTCTGATAATTTAGCAATATGAAACACCTTCCAAAAGCAGCGCAAATTGCACAACAGGCTTCTAATACTCATTAGACAGAGACAATGCCATTGGCAACATCCTATATTTATGAAGCAGTATATAAATACATTCAATAGCACACATTCGTTAAAATAGAGTATTAGAAACTAAACTCTGAAGTCATATTTACCCTTATCCAGAAGAACCATATACCCATATTTCGAATCCCTGCCATTGAAGTGAAGATAAAGTACATAACAATAGTTGTAATAAGAATATAATCAAGTGGAAAAACCTAAAACAAGAACACAAGCAGTTAAAAAGACAAGAAAACAAGCTCTTCTCCCATTTATATCTAGATAAGTAGTTTCTACTTATAGCATCTGAGGTAGTAAAGAGCCCTATTTAAAAGTTTTACATAGCTGGCTCCAAATATAGCTAACATAGCTGGCTGCTAATTGAAATTTAACAATTAGTTTGGCAACTGAGCATTTTTCTTAATTTAAAACTTGCGCTAATTTTGAAGCATTGTACATTTTTAGGCCAAAAAATGCTTAATTCTTTTAAATGGAAAATCTCAGAATGGAAAGTCTACAGTGGCAACAATCATTTTAGAACTACACAGGCATCCTCTTTGTGACTATTTTTCTGATATTTGCATTAATAGCATCTTAAGATAATACTGCTGCTGAACACTATTCTTCTCAGTAAGCAGCAAGTTTAGGTGTTCAATGGTTTTAGAACACATAGGAAAGCAAAGCATTGTGCTGACCCTTTGTACCAAGCATACAGGAAAAACTCAACTAGGAAGGAATAAAGCACTGGCTTATATTAAGTTTTCTTTTTCTTATTCTACCCATGAAAAACTCTTAATTTGTATATGGACTTGTTGCCTTCCAACTCTACTGAAGTTAACAGATATTTTTTGTATGTTGGGTTGGTTACAAAGACTAATGTCTTACTGTTACTTACACAACTGCACCAAGGAATAAATCTTTCAAGACACAAACATATTAAAAAGTGAAAAAGTACATTCACTTCACTGAAGAAGGCTAACTATTCAGTACACCAACAACTAGAATGCAGGTAGAACATGGGACAAAGTTGCTTTTATTCAGTGCATAGTAACTACAAGAGCTTTCACTCTCCATTATCACTGTGTTCTCATCACATCAAAATTAAGTTCCAAGCACAACCTTCCTTCCCCAAACTAGCTTCCATCCACCCAAGATTTTCATATCAGTAACTAGTAACTAAAAATTAGTATGTTGCCTCACTTATACTGAACACACACCTAGACAACATTGTTTTAATGAATTACTTTGGGAGAAGTTTGCCTTTTGACAGTTCAGCAGAAAACAGAGGAGCATCCTTATATACGTCTATCACGAATTTTTGACTTACTCTTTGAAGAACTGGTAGCAGCATATTCAATGGATTGGTCAGATTCGTTCCTAAGATTATGAATCCTGAGTCGAAACCAGCTGAATGCAGAGCTTTGTCCAAACTGCAATAATCAGAAAAACTGGGTAAGTACTATAGTTCTCCAAGACCACTGTCTTCTGTGCAATCTAAAAGGGCAACTAAAAAAAAAAAAAAAAAAAAAAAAAAAAAAAAACCAAAAACCACCACAACA
>VWZG01001761.1:30160-56245 GCA_013396735.1 Grallaria varia
AAAAAAAAACAACAAAAACCCAAAACCCACCACACACAAAAAAACCCCAAAAACCCCACAAAACCTGAACGAAACCCAGAGTGACAGCTTTCTGATATCTATATGGACACATGCTTTGTTTTACCACTCATTGCACTTGTTCCATGAAAGATACATTGATTCCCACATGCCCTGAGCATTTTAGCTTTTCCCCTAGTTTGGGTCATGGACCTTATCTGCCCAGTTTGAAAAATTAAAAATACCAACATCTGAGACCTCTGGTTTGTGTCAATCTTTGTTGAAACCCACCAGATTTGCAGTTGGCTATATTGCTTTCAATGCCATGAAACAATTACTATGTAATGCACATCATAATGGATTATGTCACTTACTGCAAGAATTTAAGCACCTGTTACCCAGCTAAGTACCTATGTGCATTAAGATTTATTCAAGCAGTCAAATATTTCTGTCATATTAAGTTTTCTTTACATAAATGGTTATTTTCTCTGCTCAATCAGAACAGCAACATACAGTCAACTCAAGCTGACCCATGTTCTTCCTTCAATCTGTTTCAGCACATTTTGCTCAGTTTCATATATACTACTATAATGAGAAAAGCAGTACTAGTGACAGACACGTAAGGTAGAAAAGCCGGCTGACTCTTGAAGCAACCCATCCCGATTTTTATGTTAGAGCAGAAACTAGGTAGTTTTAAGTGGTTAAGGAAAATGCTGAAATGTACGTACTTTGACAAGAACAGAGAGACAGTGAAGAGCAGTGCCACAATGATGAAGAATACTCCCCACACAATCTAGAAATAAAAATTAAAAGCAATTAAAGTGCTTGCAATTGATTCAAGACGACTTGTCAAGGTTCCAGTAAGGGACTAATGAGCTTGGACCATTTCTGAGCTTAAACACATTTGAAACAGTAACTTTTTGGTAAGTACTTGACAGAAGGGTGAACAAAAATTTTACTATGTTAAACACAGTTTATGTCAAGTACATCACCAGCTCTAGTGCAATACACAAGTCTACCCATAAATCAAGGTGTCATTAACAGATGACATTAAATGAACGCAGCATTTAGCAGAACGCACAATCTGTACTCACTATATTACACAGAAAACTTAAGTGATATATGTATATTTAGGTACACTTAAGAAAATGAAGAGATTGGTGTCGACCACCATGCCTGCGTGCTTGTCTTCCAACAGGAGGCAACCTGTGCACAGCTTACAAGGAATATCTCACCTTTCCCAAGTAAAAGCTCCCTTCTGTAGTGCTACTCCAAAACACAGTGACAAAATTACTTGGAGCAGGTGACAATCTCAAGTAAACAAGCCCACATATGAGGTCTTCATTAAAACACAGGAAAGTGTTTTAATTATGCCTGCCAGACAGAGCTCTTGAGCCAGGGATTTGTTCTGTTAGCTGCCCTCAACCAGAGCACCTCCTATTGTTTTTCCTGGGCTACAAGCCCATTCTCCACTTTTTTGACAGGTTTTCTACCTCAAAATATTTTCTTTGGGGAGGTTAGGGGATGGCACACAGAAGTGATCCCAGATAGCTGACCCGTTCAGTTACAGTACACTGTATTTTCCTAGAAGTTACAGCTTCACTGTATTTTCCTAGAAACCCTAATCATGGAATATGATCAGACAAGCATGCTGAACTTCCTAAAACAATTTTTCAGATTGCTAGACCTGAAACCTAGACAGACTTATTTCCAAAATCTACATGCAGGAACACAATGCATGAGGGAGTTTCACAGCTGAAATGACTTTATTAGCCTCAGAACTTCGGCACACAGCCATTGTGAAAAGGTTGAGAACGTTATTACAGCTGGTCATTAAAGACACTCAAAGTTACAATGCTATTATTGTTCATTAATTTCTGAAGATAAACTTCCATTTGTGAATTCAAACACACTCTAGCACCAAACAACACCAATTATGGAGGCCTTATTAGGCATAGATTTAAGCCTTAGTATCAAGGTAAGTATTAACTTGCGTATTGCCCCATAATTATGTGTACTTAGATTTTACTTCTCCATAGCAAATTCCCACTAGGTATTAGCTGTACAAGAAATAGACATTGAAAACCAACTGAGGCCAAGAGTCTGAATCTTGCATTGCTTCATTACCTTCTGCCAGCTATGACCACTAGACCAGTATCCATATCCTCTCTGGAACATGCTTGTCTTCTGAAGTGATGTCTAACACAGAGATAAATGGTTGGAAAAAAGTACTCTTTTCCCCATTTTAGCCTCTACTCTAGTCCCATTAAACAAAAAATGGAAAAGACTAATAAAAAAAAAACCTTCATTCTACTTTACACAGTACTCTTAAGACTACTGAACTCTAAATTATTTACAGTTAATATCAATCTATACTTCTGTAACTCCAAAGCATCAGCTGACTTAGGCCTTTCACAGAAGGGATCCTTGTGCTCTTGACTAGATTTTCCTCATACTTAGCTGACTACAGACCAAACGACACAATTTCTAGCATATTAACCAACACTCAGTCTAACAGTCAAACTTGCAACTTACACAGTCCGTTGAATATCATTTTATATCTGGTTAAGGGAAAGACTGAGTACTGCCTTTTCCTTGCCTGCCACAAAGCCTAAGACGGGCCATAAAGAACCCTACAGGAGCTATGTACTCCCTATTGCCTTTTACTTGTTATCTATAGCAAAAGACAAATACACAATCTTATTGGGGCAATATGGTACTGCTATTTACCAGCTTTAAACCAACTGGAGTATCTTCAAATAGTCTAGATACACTTTGCCATGAAAATTTACTAAGTAATTTTGCTTTGTGTCACAGCATAAATGAGAAGGAATTCAAGCTCTTGAGAACATGATTACATGTTCAACCTCAGAGAAGAGGGCAGCGCTAAATCAAAACCTCTTGTTCCCACAACAAGACTATTCATCAACTGATGCTGAAAAGCTTTTAGTACTAGAACACGTGAAAACAAAAGCCTGGGTTTCAGCCAAACAGATGAATTTAGAAAGGTCATTATTTTTCAAAAAAAAGAACCTTTGATCTGGTTAAGAGAAGTCTAATTTCCAATGCAAGACAAACTTATTTCCTACTCCCTAGTCCTTTTGAAAGTAGGACCTCAATGCAACCATACATCAAGCTGTGTTACTTCCTCCACTACAATTAATTTGAACTACTCCACTGACAGGCCACTTCTGGATATCCATCAACTACAAAAAACAAACCCCATACCCACCAATATTCAATTATTTGCTATAGGACAGGTTTCAGAGCTGCTGCTTGCATTTACATCCCTGATCACCTGTAAGTGTCTGCTTGAGTCTTCTAATCTACACTCTGCTGTGCAAGCTAATATGCATACTGCTAACTGCCAACAAAGAAGTGAACTATGTTTCTGTCCTAGTTATAGTGGCTGGGATCAGTTTATCACTGTGTGGGTATAACTAGAACTGTGTATTCTATACCCTCTCTGCCATTTATCATGAACTGTTAATGCTGCATTGTTTGCAGCAGCTGCCCAGGACACACCTGACACCTCAGGCTATGAACTGGGTGCATGAGAAAACAGAGACAAGAGGGTTCCCTGTCTTCACACCAATGATTCAGGTGATTTAACTCCCCTCTGGGAGTCATTGGCACTTTTCATATCCATCTTGAGGGTCCATGTCTGCTAATGGGTCATCAAGTAGACCAAGATATCCTGTGACTGACTGAGTAAATTGCCCATTGTCAAATTCCTCACCCTGGGAGAGGTACTGGGTGTTCCCATCTGAACCCAAGCATATATAAGCTTGGGGTTTGGGGACTTGGAGCACTCACTCACTCAGACTGAGAGGAGGACCAGAACCTCAATAGGACTACAACTACCACTCTCAACCAGACTGCGACCTTCTGGAAGGAAAACAGGTTTTCCTTTCCTTTTTGCTTTGAACTCAGGGGGATCATGTGGTGCTCAGCACAGGGGCTGGTGAGCACAATTCTGTTTTGTGCCCCAGTGGGCTGGGTTGTACAACTGGGTTTTGTGGGCTAAAACCAATTTTCCTTTGTATCAGTGTAACTATTGTAATCTTTTTATTAAATTGTAGTTCCAACTTCTAAACTCTTTTGAGTTGGGTTCATTTCTCCTGCTTGTTTACTTTTAAACCAGCACAGTTTTTATGCATACTGCAAATATTGCAAAAACAGTGAGCTATTCCCTAACCTCCTCAAAATAACTAGTATAACTTACACTTCTGTCTGAAATAAGGTCCTCAAGCATTTTAATAGAAAGCCTCTGTTCAGGCAAGTAATGATGCAGCTAAAGCAAAAGACAGCAAGAACTGGTTTACTTAAGACTTTGTTACACATATGAACTCAAGAGATTAAAATATGTGGCTAAGCAAAAAAAAAAACAAGACAATGTCAACATAGGCATTTCTCAATAGTAAAAATGGAAGCATGCTACTCCTAGGTCATAACGTAAAGTTGAATCACATTCCAGTTTACTATGTCAGATCAAATAATGGAGAAGTAATTTAGAATTATCAGAAATGGTTTAGAACTCCCAATTGGTTAGTGCACTTTTCCTGCTGCTACTGCACATAAATAAACCACAAACCAAGTCTTTTCTGACATTTTTCATGTTCTGCTTATATCGTTTTCCTGGTACCCCTCTGCAAGTTTCTAAACATTCCTCTAATCCTGCATCATCCTTGTTTGAGTTACTCAGAGAACTCTTTGCCTCCTATCCCTGCTCCCAAATCTCAGTCAAGCTAAGCTATTTCAACTATAGATAATTCCAAAGTGCAGCCTATAGAAATCCCACACGCAGAAGCAGGTGCTTCTGACAGCAACTACAGCACATGGAGTAGACCTACACCAGAATAAAAAGTGTGAAGAGGACACAGCAGCAGAATAGAAGCGTTATGGACTGATGGCAACTCCCTGTTCTGCATCCCCTCTGTGCCACAGAGTCAGGACAAAAGGAGCGAAGTTGAATCTTTGAAAGAGCAAATGGCGATCTCTTCACACAGATCTCAAAACGGAATACTTGATTTTCTTACATTACTCAACTAAAGCTCCCTTCAGTTTGTTCACAACTGTTGTGAAGCACCCCATGAAAATAACAATGCAATGCTCCAAATTTACTACTGGGGAGTAGACTTCCATGTTTCACATCCCATAGTCTTATTCACATACCAAACAAACTTAGCTATGTGCTCTGCAGTTTGTTTTCCCTAAATATTTTATACTTATCCCTACAGTAATCTCTTAGCAGCAAGAGAAGTGTGGTATCAAATAAAAGCATGAGAACCCACAGTAAAAAAAGGAGAAGCCAGGAAGTGTTACATTTGTAGAAAGAAATGAGATTAATTCAACATTACTTGACAACCGCATGCTCATTTCTTTGGGATCTTCTAAATTTGTTTGTTTTTTTTTTTTTTTTTTTTTACTAAACTGAAAAACTAACAGCTTCATCTTTGATTGTTTTACTCAAGGCTAAATCAAACTCATTCTCAAAAGTGAATTTACTCCATGTCAAATAAAGCCTACTCTAAGAAAAAGTTTTGCCTTTGTTTAAAAAAAAATTCTACACTAACAGATACTTAGAATTAACAACTAAAGCAAGAACATTAGAGAAGACTATGCAAGGAATCTGATTCCAGAAGTCTGAATGCAGACACTAAGTTAAGACTGTAAAAGACCTTGATGACTAAGTGCAACTCCTGAACATGTTATTCCATTCTGTCAGTCCCAGTAGGTGTCTGCAACTCTCATAAACCTGACTATCCCGCACACAAAGCAGAAAGAGGGTTCTCTACCTAGTACTTGCCTCACAAGAAAGTGAATTTCTTTCTAAGTCTGAGAAGGAGCTACATTCTTGAACAGTAATATACATGTGGCACTGAAGGTGAAAGTGTTGTAAAAGAGTAAGCAAATCCCCAAGACACTTTCTGGACTTCTGCATTGAACAGAAGTATATCTATGGATATTGAAAAGATTTTTGTCTTTTCACTAAAGCTACTAACTGAACAACTGACAAGTTCAGTATTTGCAAGGAGATCCCAAATGCTCTTAAAGCAATAGTAAAGCAGTTCTGCAAGAGTTAAGATGCAATTAAGTGATAGACATTATTACCTTCACAGGCCAGCTCCAGCCAAAGTAAACAAGTTCTCTAACATGCCTCATAGCACAACCCTAGTCTAAGTGAAAATCTGTCAGGAAAAATTATCCACCTGCAACTCTCCACTAGTCTGTGATTCATGAGTCAACAATTCACAGTGACTGTCACAGTTACTGAGAGAATAAAAAGCATTCCAACCACAAAAAACAAGGAGACACTTGAATGCCATCCTCACTGTCAGTGATAAGCTACAACTAACTGACAATATTGTACACTATCCTACGAGAACACAATGATATGTTAAAATCCTACAGTCAAAAGATATGGCCAATACATTTCTCAAATTTGAGCTTAATTTGAAAAGTTAGAAACTACATAACCTATGTTGAATATTTTTGAATCAAAAAAAAGCATCCAAACTGTTGAAGTGAATAGTTACATGTATTTTTCTGTTCAAAGAAAGGGCTAAGTTTGCATTTGTAATGTATCATAGCAAGATAACTCCGCTAAGAATTTCACACTGAAAGCTTCTATTCAACTGTAATTCCAGCCCATTTCCATTGGTACTCAGCATTAACATAGCAGAGACAGAAAATTGCTTATAACCCCCCACACACTCCCATCAGTTTTCCCAAAAACAGCCTACAGTTGAAAGTAATGCTAAAATTTCTTCCTATATCTATTTGACAAGAAATACTTTATATGGCAATGCTGTTCATAGAAGTACTAGTTTTTAGCAAGCAGGTATCTACTAAAAAAAAATCAAAGTCCTAGGATCAAAGAGACCAAGATAAAAGCTTTGCCCCAGTAACCATCTCATTTGCCTTGGTTCAGTATCACAACATTAAGTTCCATGCAGCTACCTTACTACTGATCAATTAATTCCTTGGTTATACACATATGACTTCTGCTGGATACACATAACTGAGATTAACCTAAGATAACTGAGCTACAGAATTCTTCTTTCCACCCATTTCCAGATTTGATAAAAAAAAAACTACGATATTCCAATTTTCTATGGTGGTAGCACTATAGTAGATGACCTATAGGGCTGTCATTGCATAGTGTAACAGTAATAAAAAAAAGAAAAGCTGTTGATATTCAGGATGGCAACTGATAAACTTGACCTATGATTTATACGGGAAGAAGAAAGCTGAAAGCTGAAAGCTATTTCGGGTTAAGTACCAAAAACTAAGAAAAGTTTTTACCTTGAGAGGTCTGATAGCTTCACAGAACTTTGTCCACCAGCTTTTCTCAATAGACTCCAGATGCCTCTCTCTCCTTCGAAGTGTCCTTAATCTCTCTTCTAGTTGTTTTAAGGCCCGTCTATCCCTTGATGACAGAGGACGGCCATCTCTGCACTGGTTACCAGATAATGAAACAGTGCAAGACATCAAGAGTCACCAAATCAAGAAAATAGACTTGATAGCCAGTTTAACTACTTACAACTCTAAAGAACTTGCAGCATATAATTCATGCATATATGATTTCTATGCATATCAAGAGGATGAAGTGGAAAAGTCATAAGCTGCAAAAAGAAGAATTCCCATTAGGTGACAAACAACTTTTCACAATGCAGACATTCAAAAGTTTTAACAGTATGGAGAATCTCCATGGCTAGAAATGATTTAAGAGCACAGAAAGGATTTGAATAACTTGATGTAACCTGAAAGGTCCTTGTTTTGTGTCTAGGGTTGAACGTGGTGACTTTCTTCCCATCAAATTCCATGATTAAGCCTATATATCAAGTCTGGCATCAGTATTTGCCTTTTAGCATTCCACTAGATACTTTGCACTTGCAAAGAGCAAGAAACACAGCTCAAAAAGGCAGCATTACGCCAAGAATTAGTTGAGTGTACCCAATAGTTTGTTTCATAATCATGTTTAAATAACGCACTTTAATTCTGAGCCAGTAAACACTGTGTGGAAACCACGGCATTCTTGTAACTTGAGTATCACATTCTTAGATCTCAGTTACATGCTAATAAGCAAAAGCAACAAAACAGGCATTAGGTAACTAAACCGAAATTGTCTGTAATACACTAGCATCAATGTTACAAACTGATACTTAGATAAAAGATTCTTATACAGTAGGAAATGAACTACAAGGAATTTGAAAATTTTAAAATAGAGTTATTCATTTTTCTCTTATTTTAGAAGAGCTTTCCTGCAGATAATGTAACACTTGACACGCAAGTGGAAAAAAAATTAAATTCCTCAAAAATGTTACAAGACTAAGACCACACTCTAGGCATATTTAGCACTTAACTGGAGAGCCTAATGCACTTTTAACAGGAACACATTCACCAGACCCTGTACGAGATCTCAATGAGTTACAACTTTTTGACAACAGTCAAGATCCCAATCTGCAGGTTCAAGCTTCAATTATTTATGACTAATAAAGATGCCAGATGCACTAATAGCAGAAGATAATACTACATAAATTTTTTCACTAAATAGCATACTTACATACCTTTAGTTTTTACCGTACATTACTCTCAGTAACACTTTCTTCACTACTTAACGCAAACATAACTGAAGAACTAAGATTTCAATTACAGAATGAGGTAGAAACCTGACCATAATCCATAAAATGACTAGCAGTTGGTACCAATGGTCATATTACAATAGAGACAAAACTTAGTGACCTTCTACTTTTTAATCCTGTTTGTTAGATTGAACAAGACCACTTGGATGCGAATTTTTGTAATCCAACAAGGTCTTTTATATAATGATCCATTTGTCACAGGTTTCTCATTTTTCTCACATTCATTTCAGTAACAGATGCTTTTATTGTTGCACTCTGTACAAAACCAAAACAATTTAAATTGGGGCAGACTACTGTCTAGAACACTGAAGGTGCCCACACCTGGTAGAGAGGCAAGATCAAACATCAAGGGAAGACTCCCGGAACAGTTTCAACATTTCTGAGGTCTGCTGTCACAGAGCGCAAAACAGCACAGATAGACTGTCAGGATGGAAGTGAGGCATCTTAATACCCCTTCCCCCCAGTCAAAGCTGTGAAAACACTGGTCAAACTATTATCTGAAATGGGTTGAAAAAAGGGTGTTAGATTCCCCCTACCATCTTGCACGTAAAGCAGAAATCCTACCCTCCTTCGGCTTCCACTCAGAAGTTGGTTACATCAAGCACAGAACTTCATTAGTTGCAAAGCCAGCATGGTGTTAAACTAGGGATGTTTAGGATTCAGAACAGATTTACATATGTGTGTTTTCCATAAAGAAATTATTGATAACAGCAAGGTACATTAACTGGGAAGCAAGAATATCTGGGGCTGCTATTTATTCATATAGATGATGCATAGTTCGATGAATCTAGCTCATGGCAGCTCTACGTGGCGAGCATCCTGAGTTAGCTACACTACATTGAGTAAGTATCAACAAATCGGATGCCATTTCTAGTAGCAGACTAAATGAGGTTAATATCGATAAAGCATCTCTTCCATCCAAGCAGGACTGGAGAAGTTTAACTTGTTGACACTATTATTAGCTAGGCAGAAATAGCTACTGCTGCAGAACTGACAGAGTACCTAATCCCTACTACGCAAATCACCATGTTTCCAAATGACTCAAATAACTGCAAGCTATTCACTTCTGTCTTGTTATTCTTTCTGGAACAAAAACTCTATACAGCATGTCCATAAGCTAGTAAGCAAGCAAAAAGATCATTAAAAAGTGAGAACAGTTAAGACCATACCTTTGATTTAATCCTTAATAAATGTTGCTCCACTTCTTCAATATCTTCAGTGTTCTCTAAACGTTCATAAGCTGCACTGGTAGTTCCTTTAATCAAGTTTAGAGGCAAAGCAGACATACCATAAGCCTAAAATAAAAAGGAAATACACATACTCAAATTCTGTGCCATATATTTTCATCTGATAAGGCTGCTGTGTGTTGTACCTATAAGGTAATCTGTACTGGGTGTCTTTTTCACCCCTTCTACACACTCTTATTAAGGTAATCCATTATTTTCCTTTTTTGAGCAAAACATAAGACATGCTATGCAAATTCCAGTATCTCACATTGTTCCAGTGGTACTTTAGTGTCTCATGAACACTTCAACAACAGTTTGTGTTAAAACTGCCTCTAAACACGGTACCCTGAAGATTTATCAAACTAGCTCTTGGTTTTTGTCAAATCACAAAGCTTCCCAAAACCTTAACTTTCCTATGTCGGATCAAAACCAAAACTTTGTGCAATACAGCAATTTCTAGATACTGCATTTATATAGTATCGGAAGCCAAGTATACACAATTTCTTTGCAGTCAGTAGTTTTCAACTTACTTAAAAATAAAATTGGGTAGAAAATAAATTCTATAGCAGAAGCTAGGTGAATGCCTGAAGTCTGTCACATTCCAAGACTGCTTCGATTCCCAATCACATGAATAAATTTTGTTGGCATTTACTCCTCACTGTAAATTCTAAATTATTCTAAGTGTTTTGCCAGCTTCTACATCAACAGTACACCCAGATTTTTCCAATGCAAGGTCTGTAAGTTTTCCACTAACATAAGGAGAAACAGGTATTTGTGACAAGGTAAAGAAGAAGAAAGTGCCACTATTTCCTCCCTGCTACTCTATGACCCTTATAGATCAAGGCCAAAGTCAGAAGTTTCTCCGGTTTAGAGACACTAGCCATAAACTTGTTTGTTTACTGTGGATGATAGCCTGTCCTTGGTGAAGACCTCAGCAGGAATGTTCTTTTCTCTCTCAATCACAATTAACATAAGCAATTTACCACAGTGCTTGATATCTGAACATTAGGCAACTTTTGAAAACAGAACTGTTTAGGTCAAAAAAAAGCCTCTAAGACCATGAAGTCCAACTATTAACCTAACACAGCCAGGTCTACCACTAAACCATGTCCTGAAGTGCCACATCTACCTCCAGAAATGGAGAAGAGCAGTTCTCCAGATTTTCACAGGAATACCACTTCCTCCTTCAAGCACAGCTTTACATTGCATACTGAGAATGGATTTAACACAAATGCTAGTGTGTTAAAAATGTCACCTTACATGCTGTCAGAATACATGAGCTTTGTTTTCACGAGGCATGATTCAACCTGCTTAGAAACGTACTTAGACATAACGAAGTCTCATGCATTTCATCCAAAGCAAGACACTGTCCATTTTCTGACTGAATTTTTCAGTATGTCATATACCCCACTACCAACATCCATTCCTAGGCCCTTTTAACCAAGAGGTCTTGTTTACTATTACTGTAGCTCAAATTCACATTACCTCTTGAAATTCATAACCATTTAAGATCTGACAGAGCCCACAAACTTCAGTTTGACTCTGCACGCAATAATTTTCCAGGATTTCAATAAAAATTCCACCAAGTATGAGGTTAGAAAAGCATGAAATAAGTTGAACAAGTCTGACAGCCTTGTTGATGTACTGTGGAATTAGGTTTCTTATGTTTGGAGTAACTATTACCCGTAAATTGTTTGAACAGTGTCAGTTAAGCTGAACAGACAGCATCTGTCTCAACCTGCAAACCCAAGGAAACAATACTAACTGAAAAAATCACTTTAAAACATTTAAAGTAAGAGTGTGGGAGAAAAGTATTTTCCTTCAAACATTTCTTGAAGTACATATTAGCAAAGAACCCCTTCAGCTGGAGCTTTGATAGTTTGGTCTACTTGACTTTTTTGCATAGCTACACAATATTATAATTCAGTTTACGATAGGCTCTTAGAGGAAAAGGTAGGCTATTAGCTATCTGCTCAGCATTTCAGGACTTCATAGCTGATAGTCTCTCTTGTAACCCAAAAACCCAGATAAAAAAAGTACTTACAGCACTGTCTGAAGACTTCCAAATAAAGTTAAACTCCCCCTTTTTTTAATCTACAAAAGGTAACTGACAAATTCAGTTCTAATGTTAAAGCTTTGTGCTGTAGACACTATATATGGAAAATACATCTTTTATTACAAGCCAGTGAAGGAAATAATTTCATGCTTTTCAAGACATTCCTGAGATTCTGGTTTGAACAATGCAGCCATAGGAAGGCCTACTTAGAAGACTAAGTATTTTAGGTAAGGAAAATAATTTAAATTATGCTGGACTTCACAACTCTCTCCATAAGCATGTTTCAGGTCTCCCTTCGAAGTATCTCCTTTCAGAGCATTAAGCTCTTTGCCAGCTACATGAGCTAAAAAGCACTCTCCCCCAAATCTCTCCTCTAGACCAAAGGAAGAATTCCTTCAACCTTTATTCATGGGTTGTTCTCTGCAACTCTACAATCACTTGGACAAGCCTCCAATGGAGCCTCTACAGTTTTCAATAACCAGACACTGCATTCTCAGTTGTGGCTTTGGAAGTATCAAGTACAAGGAAATAACGGCCATGATGCAAGCCCAGGACACCGTTCACCTTTCTGCTGCAGGGCACAGTGCTGGATCATGCTCACCTTACTGTCCACTAGGACTTTTCAGCAGAGCCATCCTCCAGCTGGTCAGTCCTGAGCATGAACTGCTGCTTGGAATTAACCCATTTCAAGAGAAGGCCTTAGCATTTGTTAAACCTGACGTCGGTCTTCCCTGCCCAGTGTCCCTCTGGTGGCTCTTCATTCTGTTTTATCTACTTCTCCCAGCTGGAAGTCATCCTTAAAATATATATGCCCACTCAACCCCATAATCCAGATAATTTCTAAAAACTTAATAGTATTAGGCCTATATGGAACCCAAAGAGCTTGCTCAGGTCAGCTATTAGCATAACTCTAGAATTTGGGGGAAGCATAAACACCATCCAATATCATAACTAGAATCAGGCTACAGTTTAACTGAGGTCTCTCTGTGGAAGCTAAACATTTCCAGCCATAGCCAAAGACATTAAGTATGCAGAAATGCATGTAAGAAATTACTATGACAATAGGCCTAAACAATTTTACAAACCTCAGCTTAGAAGCAATTAGGTTTCACCACTGAGTAGAGGCTTCCACCTGTTCTTTGAACAGCTACCACCAATTAACATGTCAAGTATTGATTCAACAGAAATAGTTAAGAATTAAAATTCAGAGCTTTAAATCTTAAGTTTCTACAAAGGAAAATAAAATTCAAAGTGATGCATTATTTGGCTGGTTTTGCAGATGCGAATTACATAGTTGAACATCAAGCCTGCTCTGGCGATAAAGGCAGACTAAGTTCCTTCCTTGAATACAAAAGATGGTAACAGTGAGATGATTATGCAAGTAAGCCTCCCATCATCAGTGTGGGAGAAAGACACATTGGTTCTTCAAGACAACAATATACAGAATGAAGGACAGAGATGAGTCATCTCATGTGATATGTCACAGGTCTGAACAGAAGCTATATTAGCTCATTTTCAGGGCTGCATTTCCCTTCAGGCTGATATAGAAGTTCAAGGCTGCCCTGGACAAAGTTTTAATCCCATGGGTTAGTACAAGTGTGAAATCATTAATGGACTATTATTCTGGGCATCTGCAATTTAACAAGCAATGTATTGAAGAAAGCACACCAAAGCTGTAACAGTAAAACCAAGAGAGAATTCAGTTCTGGAACAAATTGTGGATTCGAAGTCTGGAATATGTACACAAACAGAACAAAAGGGCCTTTAAAGTAGTTAAGACAATTTGTATGCATGAATTTAGATAAACTGTAATTCTTAACATACTTACACTACTGAAACAACAGTTTCCAGGACTTACTTTTAGACATCCTTTACCTAGAAGCGTCAAGTCAGGTAAGAGACACTGCACTAAAGAACAGAAACACCCAAATGTATATTGCAATTGCCTATACAGACATGCTTGGGGGGAAGGTGGTGGTGTTGTATTTTGTTCCACCCCCCCTAGATTCTTAAAAATGAAGGAAAGTACTTGGTATCTAATAATATATGCTGCAAGGATAAGCCTCAGGCTGCTATCTCTGCTGTTACTGTATGTCTGATCAGCTTCCTTGAAACCACCTTTTACTGTAGAAGAAAAAAATATCTACGTTTATAATTAAACCAATTATTTTAGAGAACATTTCCCTCTCTTGAATCACCACAAGTGATGCACATAAGATATCACCCCTTATCAGTTAGCTTGAGCGCTGAAAAGGCAAATTCTGAGAGCTCACTACCCAGTAAGTACAAGTTAGAGGCACCATCCATGAGCACCTGTCTCACTCATTTGAGCTTCTGCCCCCAGGCAATACGGCTAACAACTCTAGATGGACAAAATTCATAATTGTACTTCATGGATTTCTTGAAGTAGGTGGCCTTTCAGAGGAAAAGCAGAACAACTTAGAGCAACAGAAAATGGTGCTTACAACAACCCAATTGGAAGAACAGACTAAGCAAAGCTCTTGAGACTTCTGCCTTATTTGTTATTCACAGAAGTGGTAGCTGGGTTTAAGACAGTAATTTGTCAGTACAGCAGGAGCCTGTAACTCACATGAACACAACTAGTCCAGTAGCATTATCCTGTTTTCAGCAGGCACTGACAAGCAGACAGAAGCACTCTCTATCAGTGCTCTCAGCAAGCCACTGAACCCAAATATACTCCATGCTCCAGACAAAGCATTAAAATACCTTATGAGAAATTAGATGAGTATTGGTTGCAATTTCCTTAATCTTTACTTTTCCTGTGTCCCTTTCCTTCCCATCCATCTGCAGCAGATTCAACTAGTTTGTCACTCTACAGTTACAATTTAAAGAAGGAGTTGCTGATCTGGTCCCTTGGCCTCTTGCAGACTCAGCATGCTACAACACTTGAGACTTGTCAAGCTCCTATAACCCATGGCCAGATAAGGGAGTAACTGCCTGCTATGTAAACAGTCACAGAAACTAGAACACGTGAACAAGCTGCAAAATCATGTTTTACTTAAGTTGCACCATGCAACTACATCAGGGATAACCCCTTTTGTATTAAAAAAATTGTTTTCCACTGGAAACAATAACCCCTAGTTTAAGATTTCTAAATTGCACAAGCTATGAAAGAGTTTCACCTAAAATAATTAAGGTGGGAACACCTAATTAGCAACAATACCAGCCATAGCCCAGAAATCAGTTAAAAGAAGCACCCCAAAACCACATGGAAATTAATATAGCAGATTATTTTAGAAAGCAGTTTAATGAGTTAAAGCTAATTTTGAATACCTACTGAAAAAAGCCTGAAACCACCAGGCATTATACTATAACTAGAAGTTGATGATCTTCTATTTTCTACATCTGCTATGTTCAGCTAATAAGATATGTTAAAATTATTAACTTGTGGCTCAATGTGGTAGTTTAAATTTTAGGCTTTGGTGAGGTTTGTTGTTCTTTAGGCCTTCCTTAACAACTGGGGTCAAAAACTAAGGAAGTATTCCATCCTATTCCCTCACGTAATCAGGTGTATAAAGATAGGTGACGGAGGGGAGGTTCTCTCTCTCTCTTGGGCTTCAGCTTTCCTCCCGGTTAGCAGCTCCGTGACAGCAGCGCTCAGTGTTTAGGCCTCGCTTATCTCTGTGGGCTGGAGGCCTGAACCGAGGGCTCTGTCCCAGTCGTGTCAGAGGGAAGGGATTTGCTGTTCTTAAGGGAAGTGGTGAGACTTTCATTGTATTAGTTATTTTGTTAAGCTATCCCCTGAGTTTCGATTGTGTATATCTGTTGTGTTTTACCCCTTTTGTCCCTTTTCCCCTTCCCTTTTCCCTTTTCCCCTTGGGGTTGGTTGGGGGTTCCCTGGGGTCCCTACTCATATGTACATAGTGTTTCATTGTATATAATTCTATAGCTATATATATATAAATATATATTTGCTGCAATTTTCCCCTGCTACCTTCTTCTCCTTTCTCCGTTTTTTTCGGTGGCTGTGGGGGGAGGCTGTCCCGGGTTGCTGAGGGTTTGGCCGGGAGCCAACCCAAACTTACACACTCAAAGAGGATAATGTCTCTTTGTTAGAGATCAAACAGAGCAGGTAAGTTGTTTCTGATCAGCTTGGCACACAAGCAGAACTGTAAATGAAGATATATTTAACCAGGAAAAGTTAAGCTATTTAAGATTTAAACTTGTGATTTCAATAAATTATCAAAAAGTACTTGCATAGCATAGCAGAAAGACTTCCCATTCAATTTCTTTTTAGAGGTCTATATATCATGCATGTGGCTTTAAAGTGGCTATCACAGATATTTTAAAAGATGTATATCCAATCTTGGACAAAAAGTGTAGAAATTAATATTGACAAACATTTCTTGCACGACACTGCCCTCTAGCGAAGGCACATGAAAAAGCCAAAGAGAAAAGGAATTGTACTTCTCACCGTATAAAAGGCATAAAAAAGATTCATAACTTTAAAGATACAAATATTCAATTATCTATTTTTTTACAACAGCTTGTTTCAATACTTCACCTGAAAGCATGACCATGAAAGACAAAATATTCAATTCTATCAACTAGACTGTGATAAAGTGTACCTATTCAAGTTAAAAACAGCTGAACTCTAGTTTAGTGCATGCAGCATTTAAGAAATACAGTCAAGCAGGAGTTAATTTGCTTCAATATAAATGTCCCAGAAAAAAAACTCCATTTGAAGAATACTTCGGTATAGAAGAAATTTTTCTGTATTTGTAGCCTAATTAGCTTTTTGTTTGAATCATGTTAACCATGAGGGGCATCACATAATACTTTTTATTCCTCATAACAATTGACAGCAACAGTTCAGTTGCTTATACCGAACACTGTTTTACATGGATACAATGCACTGTTGTCCACATTGCTTCTGACAGAGCAGGTAAATCACCCCAACTAAGTAGTCTCAAGTGAGGTGCGCTGTCAGGTGCCATACCAAAACAGGCAACACTGAGCTTGGGAAAGAGGAACTGGGACTCCACCTTTATTGAAACTGTACATTTTCTGCAGGGTTCTCCTGAAAAGTAATCTAACTTGACAAGTGATTGTCATCTGCTTTCTCACATTAAAGCCATCTGTTACCATCTCTGGCTATCTACTCATACTACCAATCAAAGACAACAATAGGAATTCAAGAATCTTATTCCTAGAACATCATTAAACATGGCAAATAGTGACAGTAGTTCCCATGTGAGGGGTTAAGGAGAAAACCTACTAAATGCATCTGAGGATGGCAGACCATCTCATGGACAATTTACTTATGTTTAATAGCTCATGTCATACAGCTTGGAAAATCATTCAATATGCTATCTAGTAAAATCTCAGTTCTTTCATAGGAAGTTTGAGCATCAAATCTTCAGCTGCTATGAGAGCACAAATTTTTTGAGTAACATTACTATAAAAACATCTCAAAGCATGGAACAGACTGAAACAGAATAGGTATGTTCAGTATGGCACTTCTTGTACAATCTTTTATACAGAACATGAACCTTGAAATAAGCACTTGTTTATTGCTCTTACTATTCATCCCTATGACCTCTTGCTACACTCATCTTCATTTTTCTAATAATCTTTTCTCTCCAACATACATATTGCAAGACTGCGACACTTATTTGTCAATGCCTCTACACTACAATTGTTCACTACACACAGTGAACTTGTGGGTGCTGGACAAAACATCTATAAAAAAGTTAACTCTGCTTCGGTTGTAATACTGACCATAACTTTTGTCTAGCTGCTACCTTCTGTATTGCTCCATTAGGCTTGGAGAAGGACTAACAACCAAAAAAGATTAATCCCCTTTCAAGCAGCAATTCTAATATCAGCTATCTACCAGCTTAATATCTACGGTTCTATAAGACAGTCGTAGGAATCAGGCAGTTAAAACACCAGTCAAATTGGTTTGCTATTTTAGTTATTAGTTATTTACTACTTCATGGAGAAGTGAACATAATGAAATATTTACATTTCCATTGTATTTCATAATCAACATTGGAGTGACTACATAGCAATGACAATGAATACTACTAACTTAGGAATTTCTGAATAGCTGTTTTATGTCTACTTAAAAGAACATCCCTAGTGAATGAGTGCTTCTAAGATTAGACAGATAATAACAGGTTTTTAGCTCTTTCGCCATTAAGTCAACTGCAGCGAAGTAAATCATGCTCTGGACAAAAATTGGGTGTGAAAAGGTCATTTCATTTGTGAGTAGACAAATTAAGCTTTCCAAGATTTCCACTTTCATAAGACAGAAAAAAGGATCACTTCACAATTCTGTAAAAAAAAATTAAAAATCAAATAATGCTTATTAAATGTTTGGAGAAATTACAAAGCCAATTATAATCATCCTTCAAGAACATGCTAAATGAGACGCACAAGATCACTCAAAAAATCCATCTGCCTATCACTGTATGAGTAATAAGTTATTCTGCCTTGAATTCAAATAGCAATCTGGAGCCAACAACAACTATTGCATTAACACCTAAGGCAATGTAGAACCATTTCAATGAAAAAGACATTAACAAAAGAATAGACGCAAACCACATCTGCAAAACTGCTTCAAACTCTCCCCCAGCTAAAGCCAGTACAGCACTGCAGGCTTAATTTATCATTTTCTCATTACTACTCCAGATATACAGACATAAAAAGGTGTCAATATAAATCAAGGTCGCGGATGTGCAGAGCACCCCCTGAAGATCACTTGTTCACATTTCTTATAAAATAATTTTAATTACCAAGTGCTGTACTTCAGTACTACGCATAATACCAAAAAAGGTAGACTTTGTGTTATTAAAGCTTGAAAACAGAAAAGCTACTACCAACTGAATATTATACTGAGAATTGAGACAGTGACAAGTAAGTATAAATGTTACTCATTTAAACATTGCATGTATTTGAGAAAAATCACGTCCTTATGCTTGTCGGTAACAATGTGTCCTGTGAACATTTGTAGACTTTATCTTCCTATTTCCCCTCATAAAGTTCAAAATTTAGAATACAAATCTCCACCAGTTGCATCTTTCCTGTCCCTTCCTGGTATTCTAAAGAGCCAATTAATATCAAGAAAAAAATATTCTTCACGGTATTCAGCAAGAAAGTGTAACATGAAGTGTGAGTTCTAATATTATCTTCTAGGATATCATGCTAATAAGGATCAGCTCCAAGTTAGTCAAAAGAAACTTAACTGCAGCTTTTACATTTTTACATCTATTCACAGAAGCAAGCAAGTTTGCTTCCTGTACAACTGAATTGTAAAGTTACACATCTATGGAAAAAAACAATTCATATTGCTTCGATTAAGAGTAAGAACTAAAAGTTTGTTAACTCCCCTACCCTGAACAGGCAGTCTCCCCCACCCCAGCACAAAATTGCCACCTATTGAAGTACTTGAAAGTTATTACCATCTTCTGACACACAGTTTTGCAAGAGTTAGTAGTTATTGAAACATGCAACTAACTTCTTTTCAGACATCACACTGCTTTTCAAAGTGTTCATTTCACTTCTTTGAAGATAGTAAGAATCTCCAATAAATCTTTTCTTCACAAAATAACAGCTGTGATGAAACAAAGTTGTCCAAGATGAGTTAAAAGAGATTATAACAGTAAAGCCAGTATTGTTGAAATAAATTAAGCCAATAAAGAATCAATTTTACTATCACTGTCCCTCAAGCTTTTCACAGGCTAGGGCCAAGCTTAAACAGGGGACACCTCACACCATGAGATACAACACCTCAGGCGTCATCCATTTGTACCACTGCTAAATCCTGTGGGTCCACTCAGTGGACAGACTGAGGATGGAAGGGAGCTCGAGAGGCCACCTGGTTCAACACCACGGTCACCTACAGCTGCTTGCCCAGGACCATGTACATATGGCTCCTGACTATCTCCCAGGAGAAGGACTACACAATCTCCCTAAGCAACATGCGCCAGTGATCAGTCACCTTCACAATGTTTCAGCTTGTGCCTTCTGCCTCTTGTCCCATTCCTGGGCAAAGAGCCTGGCTCCCCACTCTCTGCACTCTCCCTTCAGATATTTGTTCACATCAATAAGACTTTCCCTAAGTCTTTTTCTCTTGGCTAACAGTTCTAGCTCCAAGCCTTTCCTCATAATAGGAAAGTACCGTATCTTTGTGGCCCTTCACTGGATGCCTTTGTATAGCTCCATGTGCCTGGTACTGAAACAGCCCAGAACTCCCCATGTGGCCTTACCAGGGCTGAGCAAAGGCAGAGAATCACCAACCACCTGCTGGCAATACTCCTCCCTAATGCAGCTCAGGATACCACCAGCCTTTGAAGCCAGATTACATTTCTGGCTCATGGTTCACTCCCAGGTCCTTCTCCTGAAAGTTGCTTTCCTGCTGGGTGGTTCCCCTGCATATATTTGCATGAGTTCATTCCTCCTCAGCTTTGCACTTTCCCTTGCAGAATTTGATAGTGTTCCCATCAGCCCATCTGTCCAACCTAGCAAGGTCTCTCTGTATGGCCGCACAACCCTCTGGAGCATCAAGCTCCAGAGGGCATCATGCCAGTTTTGTGCCACTTGCAAGCCTGCTGAGGGTACACTCTGCCACATCATTCTGATCAGTAATGAACACAAACAGAACTGAAACAGTACTGATCCCAGGCATATACCACTAATGACTGGCCTCCAACTATCACCATCCACTGGGCCCAGACATTCAACCAGTTTTCAATCCATCTCCTTGACTGCTCATCCAACCCATACTTCATACGCTTCTCTATGGGGATCTTACAGAAGATGCTCAAGGTGGGTTAGGCTTGGCTTCAGTGTTTGGAAAATGCACATCACCAAGAAGAGATCTTGGTATGTCACAACAGTATAGGAGTTGTGAAGAGCTGAAGGCTGACACGAGAAGCATTAGTCTGAGAAGTTTTAGTTTAGAAGTCTTCTTAAGAATAAACCTTTCAAAACTTCAAAAGCTAAGTGCTATGCATATCTGTCCATAAACTTGCTTTCAGAAAATGCTGAATTATGTTTTTAAAATGGTACTGTAGGAATAGGAATAAGTCTAGAGAAAGTACTCAAACTTATACACAACTAGAAACTGGTCATGCTGCTAAAAACAGTACTCTCTTTGACCCCACGTTTAATTTTTTGGAGGGAGAGGTGTTTGTTTTTGTTTGGTTGTGGGTTTTTTGTCCTAACCTGTATGTTTGCTACACTTCAAGCTTTTGGAAAATTTCAACAATTCAGTTCTGTGCCCACCTCTTAGTAAAATAAATACCTTAACAAAAAAGTGCTCATTGGAATGGCTAGAGTCAAAAAACAGAAACAAAGCTAATAGAAAAGATAAGGCAAATGTCAGGAAACAATTTGACAATTTACCACTATGGATTTTTTTTATAAGGTAAGAAATTTGTCAAGTACAGCCAAGATGTCTGCTGTAACCTATCCTTATATGCTACTGTCAAAATGTCACATCTCATTTCACTTTGCAATCAAGTGTTAGAGAAGCTCTGTTTTTCCTATAGAAGGCCGACACTACTGGAGAAAGGTTTCAACTCCAAAATCACACAGCTCACAGCCAGACACATAGGCACAGGGAAGCCACAGTCACCACATTCTGCAGAACTGTCCCAAGTATCACAAAGAACGCTAAACAGAACAAACCAATTTATTTCCCATTTAAAATGTGGAGTTAAAATCTTCTCTTCAAACAGTCCTTTTACTCCTCAATCATCTTCCTTGCATATAATTTATATTCTCATTTGAATGACAAGGTGTTAAGAAATACCATAAAATACTCAATTTGCTCTTTTATTCAAATATTAGGTGTTCACTCCTGAAGATATTTCACAGCAAGCATGAAACTCGAATTAAAATCTAATTATAATAATTCTTGCTTTTAACCAAGAGCATCTGCAAAAACACAACCTTCTGTATTAAGTTATCACTGAAAGCAGTTTTGAGTTTTCTCCTTGGCCTTTCCAAGGAGAAGCAGTTTTTACATTAACTCCTTAAGCTGGTAATCTCCATGTTAGTTCCTGCCCAGTGATTCACCTTCAGGGATAAGGTGCTTTCAGCATCAGTATTTATTACTAACCCCTCCCCAAATTCTTAACTAGCATTTCACCACAACCAAGCAGTTCAAGAACATTTCATACTAAGTAAGTTTATTTCATTAGCAACTTCAGTTTTAACAGTGTATTTCATGCTATCCCACTCAGATGCTGAGGAAAAGCTCAAACAAAAAAAGCGAACTCTGCATTTTCCCCTCAAACTACACAAAACCTCTTCTCTTTATGTATCACTAGATCAAATTTAGTGTGATTTTGATGTTTGAAGTCACAAGAAAAGGGAACCCAGCAAGCTAATAACCACATCAAACTCTAGTCCTATCTACCTTTCTATCACACTCAGAAACCCAAGTCCTCAATTGTCAGCAACTTTGAAGCTTTGTGCTGGACCAATGTGTTGCCCCTGCTTTGTCACCTTCCACCCCCCCTCCCCCACCCAGAGCCCAAAATATCAAATGCTACAATACAGCATAGTCTGAGATAAGTCTGTTCTTTGTTACATTAACAACTTACCATGTACTTCAGAATAATACCTTAAATCAACATGGGCCTTCAGAGAACCCGAGAACACCGCATCGGTACTTAAAAAATAGCTTTTTAACTGGATTAGTCATTAGGGTAAATTTGTTAATTCCGTACTTTAAACTGCAGCTGTTTACAATCTAAAGAACACCCCACTGCACCCCTCCTCCTGTGGAAACTGGAGAATATGCTTTCATAGAGAAAGCCTACAAGCACACACATGCTAAACTGAGCTTTTGCTCTCAGTTTCTACTCAAATTCAAGGCTACCTGCTGACAGTGCCAAAGTCTTTTTTACCCCTCAACTTTTCACAGTATTGTATATTACCACAATGCAGAAATTCAATTTCAGAGCAGCTATAATCTAATTCCTCACACTGAAGGCCACACAAAGCAGTACTGTTAACACACGTTTAACTAATTGTAGAGCAGACAAATTGCACTGCCAGGGAACTTAAATAGAATCACTTGATTCATCTGTTTCATGGTACTCTTCCATAAATAACACTAAGATGAAATCAGTCCACTGCAGTCATTGCAGGCACAGTATTCCTATTTATTTTTAGTATTTGTGTTATAGTAGGCATTCAAAGTAAAGCCATTTTTAATTAGGTATGAAAGTATTTGCTAACATATCACTTATTACATTTTATTAGATTTTAATTTAGAATAGATTTTTTCCTTCACTGTGAATATGAGTATACAGAAGATCAAGGACATCTGGCCTTAAGTCTCCTTTAACAATACAATTGCAACACTGGCACTGAAACTGGCTAAGGATACGCAGAAGTTGGGAACATCAAAAAATTTCAGTTATGACTGTACCACAAGTCCTAAACTCTTCACTGATATAAACCAAAGATCTGAGATCACCTCTGTCCAAAGACACAGGAACTCAGATACACACACTGTGTCCCTATCTATTCTTTTTTCCATCATCTGTTAAGCATCTGTGGAAAACTTGGAAATAGTTGCTTTCACTCTTCTGTTCACTCCTATATAATAGTATTCTCTTTCCATGCTTTAAAAAGTAAATCTGCAACTGATGATCAAACAGTGGTTTGATGACTAAGCACAAAGACCTTCGGAAATTGGGACAAACAATTTGATAAGCATGCAGAATGGTATCTGAAAGACACAGCCTTAACTACTTACTTGTCAGATATCTAAAGCCAGAGGCAAGCATTACAGAAAATGCCTCACAGGCTTGCCTGGGCACTAGTGTCTTTGTCTCACCTAGAGGTGAGTTTAACCCAGGTTAACACAGCAGAAAACCCCACAACACTAGGAAGTGGAAAGCAACCAAAAGAAAGACAGTTGCTCCCTTTCAGAATCATGCTTCTCCTCCTCTGAAGGGAGTGCAGTAGTCCAAACTGGTAAAGACTGAGACTATACTCTGGGCCAACCTTACCCTTAGACATACAGAAGTGCCACAGTCCATTAACTTTTCACTACTGCACTAATGTCTGCATTATGTCATACCGCTGGGAAGAGTCCAGCCCACAATAAAAACTGGAAGGCAGGTACATGGCATCCACATGCTGTCAATGTAACACTTGATTCCACTCTTCAGACCATGAGAACAACATTGCTCATGGTGTTAAGAGGTGGAAATCACTTACATATGGAAGTCGGACCATCACTGATAGTGGGCAAGGTATTACAAAAGCACTAGAGCATAAAAAACCTACTCCTGCTCCAGCTTGGAGAGCAGACCTTCTAATAGGTGTCTTTCACTGTCTGCCACATTTGTATTTCAGTCCACCCATATATCAAAGCCAGCTCACTGTTTCAGCATAAGATTCTACAATTGCTTGCAAACAATGACCAAAAAACCTCACACAGAGGTAGGTAACAGCCCTTTCCTGAGTTCATCCCAAAACTTCTACAAAATACCTCTTCCATTTCTCCTACTCTGTCTTAATGCTTACCTCCTGTAAAACAGAAGGGATAGTTTCAGAAGGACAAAATACAGCAGTTAAAAACAAAGGAAATCATAATTCCATGTTCCAGGCATTTGCATAGACAGCTCAGTTGAAGTTTTCAAAGAAACAAATTAGACTAAAGTCTTAGTAAAGAAGGCATTCAGACAAGACTTAGTTCTCATGCTTAATGTTTCACCTCATTTATGACTCAGTATTTGTATAAGACCTAAATACATTAAGACTAAGGCAACAGCATTGAAGACCAAGGTATTGCCTTCATTAGAGAAAACACAGATAACACAGAACACTGAAGTTATTGAATACTGATGGAGGTCACATATTTCCATGTTCAGCTACTGTTGAGGACAGCACACTAATGCTCAACTGAATGGTGCCTACAACCAATCTGCGTTCAAAAATAAATAGCAGTGGAAGTAGAAAATATTAGCAATAAATTGAAAAACCTCCAAGAATCATGAAATCATTAAGGCAGGGAAAGACCTTCAATATCAAAAAATCCAACTTTTGATCGCATATCACCATACGCAGTAAAACAGAGCACAAACTGCCACATCTACCTACACTTTCCATTTTTCTTATACATTGTTTACCTTTCAGTCAGCAATAAATTAGTTCTATTTTCCCAATTTTACATTATATGTTTGCTAACAGTTATAAAACCCATGCTTGACTGTTTGAACAAAACACTGATGGTTCTCCTAGCTAACAAGTTTGTCCTTAATGTTAGTCTCACAAAGGTTAAAACAGTACTACATGTGCTCTTCAGTGATGTAATGTAGTTGAACAAGAGATTTCTTCTATACTAAAGGGAAACAAATTTAAAAGCAGACATTATTACAGGCTAAGTGAAGGTCTAGATCTTTTCTGACCATCACATGATCCAGATGTCAGCAAGACAGCCTGAATAACTTAATGACCCATGTCACTTTAAAAAAAAGGCTTAAAGTAATAAAAAATCATGATCTAGGTCAAGTAAAAGTACTTAGTCAATGGGGCTCAGAGCAATTGAGCTCACCTAAGATACCGACCAGCTAATCGCCCAATTGTTCTACCTCCTGACAGACCCTGATGAAAACTGAGCTGTCAAGAGTTGACAGTACTGAACTGTCTCACATAATTCCACTCTAACTTACACCAGCTGGAGAGACAGTCATTAGCTATGCCTGTTAATCAATTAAGTGGCTAAAGGTAGTATTTAGCAGGTACCTTAGCCCCTTACCCAGTTACGACAAACACTCTTCCCTTTCTTATATCCTTGTTTAAGGAGAATTTTATACATTTATAACCTAGAACAAAACACCACCTTGAGTAACAATGCTTCAAAGTAATTTATTTCATGATCTGTTGCTAAAGAGGCACTTAGAATTCACAGCAAAGTTACATGGGAACAACTGCACTATGTTAGAGCCAGGATGCAATGGAAGAGAGTAATATTAGCAAGGACACAATCTTAAAAGATTAAAACTTACCAGGAAAACAGAAGACATGTCTAAGTATCATGAATGTAAAGAGCTAAAAAATTTGCATAACAACTTACTGTGTAAGTGATGGCTGCCAACATTCCAATCACAGTCAAGGAACTAATGGAAAATGAAAGTGCAGTCAAGCCATCTGCAAAAAAAAAAAA